>CABFWB010001025.1:136446-161521 GCA_902151455.1 Timema bartmani | reverse complement strand
ATAAATCCTCCTCAATTGCGCTCGGCCGTACTGCGCACAAAACTAATTGATATGACAATATCAGGAATTGCTCACATGTCCAAAACATCCGCATACAAATTGAATTCCATCACAAATTGCAGTGTAGTGCGATATTAAAAAAAAAAAGTATCTCCGTCCTTTTCGCAACCATTCGCCTCTTCCTCTCTCGCTCTTGTCAATTACACCCACCCAGACTGTGCTGGTATGACGTATGTGTTGCATAATTAGCGCAGGGCTTGGTATTATAGGGTTTGAAAAGAAACAGGAGCGATAAAATATTAAAACAGAACCAACTACTAGGAAAACAAAGTAATCTATTTCACGCAAATATTTTATTACTCACATTTTATGTGTTGTGATCGTTTATTTATTTTCATCGTTTAAAATAAAATACAATTATTTTTGCTATATAATTACAAATCAAAACGCAACTAATGCATTTTTTTGTATTCCCAAACAAGGGATGTGACTTAGTACACTAGAGTCACGACTATCCAGCCCGGCTTTTGGTGTTAACAAGAGCGCTTTAAAAACAATAAACAAACCGGTAAATATTTACTAGTAATTAATACAAAAATCGATCGCAGACGTCATACAACTGTTACATTTGAGACAGCAAAGCATAAATGCTATGAATGCGGTCGGCGTATAATACAGTCCTAATGCAGTCGCACACGCTCGGTCGGTGTAGATAGCGGCACTAGTTTGATTTGGCTGGAAACAGAAGATGTGTCAAGGGATGGTGTGCGTGAACAGTAGATACATAAGTCAAATCTATACTGAAAGATATTTAAATTCGGCTTCCGTATTAGCCAACTTTTCCGCGACTATAGTGTATTATTATTATTATTATTATCTTTTACCAAGTGACATCACGATCTCAGTTGGGCGTTAGTATCTGGCTTGTAATAAGTCCTGGAATTTCTGCTTAAGGGGACCTTCTACTCGAAGATAATAACGGCGGAGGCCTGGCATTCCTCACATTCACAAGTTGTGATTAATACACGTCTTGTCAGAGGTGAAGGAAGGGTTTGGTAATCAAATAAATCTGTGCCGGAACCGAGTATTGAACCCCGGACCCCCAGCACAGAAGTCTAACACCTTACCCCTAGACCACCAGGTCACTGACTTGAAAATAAATATCCTCGCATTGCTGTATTTCTCATGGAATGGCAGTTCCAGAACTTAATAACCGCTAAAACAATCCTCAATTTTCTAAGAACGTTCCGTTGTGATTATGTTGGAATATTGTTTTATATCCTTGCTATTTCTCTCCAAACTGTGACGTATCCCACGAAACGTTGCTTTAAAAATAAGCAAATGAGCTGATTTGATTTGAAATATTTAAAGTTATAGATATAAAATAGTGAGGTTTTTAATCCTAAAGAGAGATAATATATTTGGTTAAGATACATGTTTTTAAAAAATCAAGCCACTTATTTAATAACACAGCATTTCTGGGTCTATGAAACGCATCTCATTGCTTAAGTCAGCGAACCCTTTGAAGTTTTTTTTACCACTGAGCTATCCTGGTTCCTAAACTAGTGCGTGGCTGTATAGCTAAGGAGCTTTAGTCTCCGTCAACATTTTTTCGATCAATGTACAAGATTTTACTTTGATTATTCGTTATTGCTAGACTTCCGGGCTATCTGAATAGCTGTACTGATGGAATAGACAGAAGTAAGGTATAAATGAAAAAAAACATGTACTCTCTAAGCGACGGTAGGACAGGAAGCCATTTATGAAAAAACTACTCACTCAGTTGACCCGATTAGATTCTACCCCAACTCACTCGTCACTGGTAAGCCATATACGATGAGGCTAACACCTTAGTCTTCATCATCACTAGTGTTAGTGGCTTTAATGGATATATTCATTAAATGTTGAGAATTTTAGCCCCAGGATATTCATAAACACGTCCAGCGATGAATATGATGTCTTGTAATATTACTAATCATTGTTCTCAATATTAATCACTGTTCTGGTTTATTTCCATTGCGTCTTATTAACCGTAATAATTATATATAGTCCACTTCAGTGGCCGCATGGTTTAAGGCTCTACTCTCACAGTAGACTAGACGGCTGATGACAATAAGATCGAGGTTTGAATCTCAGTTGGGTGTACTGAGAGTGGTTTATTTAAAATTGTTTTCCGTCTCCTTCCACGCAAATGCGGGTACACTTCTTATAAATATAGCTTTACTCATCACTAAAACCATCAGTGAAATTGGTACATAAACGTATAGCTCGAACGGGTAGTAAGACAGAGTGCTAAAAAAAAACCATATCTAACGATTTAACATCTTCAATAGAGTAGGGTTAGGGGGAAGTCAAGTTTAGAGGAAATATACTCACATTTACATGGAGGAAGAATGTGAAACCATTTAGTAAAAAAACCTCCACGGTACACCCCTGGAATTCAGACCCCAACTTTTTTCCGAACGAAAAACTAAAAGAGACGAGCTTCACGTTTATTCCACGTGCCACCAGATTTGGGTTTGATCACTGTTGCAGACATCACCATTACTCAATATTCCACGAGTGATTTGTTTGGAGGAATGTACTAGACATACTACAGAGTGTGTAACATACTCATTTTACTAAGACGCTACTCCTAACCCACTTAAATCACTTTTAATAGCTACTAGTCCATCTTTAATTTTAATTAATGGCCTATACATGCCGAATATCCCTAGTATGGCAGTAAATGATCTAGAAAGTTCAGGTTCGCCATTAGACTCACAATTGCAGCACATGATTTAATACCGCCCCACACTACGGCGGTCGAATGGGCTAATGCATCATCTCACAATAAACTTGACCCCCGCTGTTAGGGAGGATGGGGTTCGAATCCCATTCAGCTAGTTTTTCTTAAATTGGTTTCTCTAGTCTTCCTCCATGCAAATGTGGCTGTATTTCCTATAAATTATATCATCCAAATCCTTACTTAAATAAAGTAATTTGTGTATGCCTATGTGTATGACGCTAACGTTGCTATTATTCACTTATCCATTCTTTTTACTTTCTCATATCAATAGAAAGTATTGTGATCGTGAAAAAATCAATCTCGTAATTATGACGAATCTTTGCATTTTATGTGAACACGAATCCAAAAATAATTTTACAATTCTGTCTGTCCCCATGTTTGTCTGTCTGTCCCTGGTCACGGATCCAAAACGGTTTGATGGATTTTGTTCAAACTTGATATTGTAATCACACGGCCCTAAATTGAGAGGCGCTGTTGTTTAATATTGTTGTGCTCTGGATTGTGAATGACAAAACGAGTATTGCCAGGTGCTGTGATTACATATACGTTGTCAACATAAACAGAGTGTCAGTATCCTTACGGCAAACCAGGCCAGAAGGAGAATATAAAGGGGTGTATCCAGCTAACATGGTTGACTAATCACCATAAAGTCTAGGGGGGGTCACACTGCCCGTTTTGGGGCTGCATAGGTTAGGACACTGGATTATAAGTACCTGTATTGGAGGGCTACTACTTGAGCATAGGGTACCGGGGTTCATATACCGTGTAGGATCACCTAGAGGTAAGTCAGGCTATTGGTCCCTTGCAATACTTCATCCTGCCACAAGCTTTTCGAAACCTCTTTTAAATTCATTTTTAATATCTCTTTTCAACATCACATTTGTAATGTGGATAGTAGTACAAATAAAAACCACAAAAACCCAAGCTGAACGTCAATTACGAACCGACATAATCAAATATACACTCAACCCCAGCCCCCTCCCCCCCATACCTTAGCCATAACACATCCTGACAATCATAGGCCCACATCGAAAGGAGCGGGGGTGACAGTATTTAGATTTTATAGGGATATACCAAAAAACTCTTTTCAACCTAACCCTTCAATTAAGGGTAGTTTACTGATGAGTAATTTTATCGACTTACAAATTATTTTTAAATGGTTCTAATGATTTTGTTTGGAATGGATATCTAAGATTTGATACATCATGCACTACAATGGAATATTCACACATCCAACAACCGTATTGGTGGACACGTTGACTAAGGTATTAGGTTTGTATCGTATATTTTAATAATGTTCGAGTTTTGGCTGGTGATTATTAAATTGCTCCCACACAAATGGGGGATCATTTTTTCTAGATTATTAACTTTAGTATCTTTACCCCATTAGATTGGCTAAATGTAGATCATCTGGACGGATTATATATATATATTTGTCACCGCATACCTCTACCATTTTGAGCTCACGATAATGGGTTAAGGAATAGAAAGGTATAATTTAGAAGAAAATAACCTTTATTTGTTTAGAGGTAAAGTGAATATCGAACACCACAATACCGTCAAACAAGACTAAATTAGCTTGAAATATTTTTTATTTTTTTATTTATTTAGCACCACGTATTACTACCCGTTTGGCGTATACGTTTAAGTACTAACTACGCTAATGGGTTAGGAATTGGGAAGGTTGAATATAGGGGAAGTGAACCCGAATTTGCGTGGAGAGAGAATGGAAAACCATTTAAGAAACCTGAATTTGCGTGGAGAGAGAATGGAAAACCATTTAAGAAAAACCACCCCCAGTTCACCCGATCGAGATTTGAACCTCAATCTCCCCGTCCTCGGCAGTCGAGCTCAACACGACAAGCGCGTTAGCTAACTACGCCACCGAGGCGGGTAGCTTGAGATAAAGAGAGAAAGTACATCGACACGGCTGAGGCGTAGTGGGTATGATATAGCAATGATATTTATTGTGTACGCACGCAGTCTTACAACTTGTCCGAGCTATCAGCGTATATTTATTGTGTACGCACGCAGTCTTACAACTTGTCTGAGCTATATCAGCGTATATGCTCCAAGTGGCGTGAAAATAAGGAAGGTAGTGTTTAAAAGCAATGTTTCCGCATTCTGGGTAAGGAAAGAGCCATTCAGAAAAAAAACCCACCAATCTGACACTCTCACTCGGTAGTGTGTTTGCCTATTGAGATAAGAGTCCCGGGTTCAATTCTTAGCATGGCCGAAAATTTATCATTGATGGAAATTGAGGGGGTCGGGTCAAAAACACGATAACCCTCATTTTATGAAAAAAATGTGCTAGCATAGATTTTTGGAAGTTCACCTCTTGAATCAAAAGTTTTTTTTTAATAGTCAGTCAAGACCTAGAGGATAACTAATATTGATAAACATTTGATTTATTTTGGATAGCCAGATTTACAGATTTTATGGACATTTAAATAGTGAAGATATCCCATCTAAATCTGTGAGGGTTATCATGTTTTTGCCCCAACCCCCACAATTTGGGTTTACCCTTTCACATTGATAAATTGACGTCCGGGGACTGGATGTTGTGCATGTCCTAGTCTTAAGATAGATTGTAAGGCATATGAAGCTACGATAGGCCTAGCAATCCGGTAGTGGAATAATATATGGCTCGAATAAAACACTGACTCAGGCCACAGGCTGGAAACAGTAATGGATGGTTTAGGAAAAACATTCTCAATACACCTGACCAGGATTAAAGACTCAACTTCACTGTCATCGGAAATCTAATCTATTGTGAGAGTGACGCCTTGGACTATACTACCACCAACGAGGGTTTTAAAAGCGCCATGGTAACGACTTGCGCCCTTGAGTTGCAGATACATTTTTATTAAAAAGTTATATTCGTATAGTAAAATAGGCCCTATTTTACCCTCTCAACGGCCAGTATTCCTAAAAGCTGAAAGTATTTCAACCCCATGCACGGAAGTTGCCAACGTAATTTTTTGTATCAGACGCTGCCTCCCGCACAGAGAACGTGGGGAATAATTCGTGGACCCCGGCACGAACAGAACCCGCCATTACTGGATTGGAGGGAAGCCAGAAGGGTGAGAGGGGGAATGGGAATCCAACCTCATGCAGAGGGGAAAGTGCCGGTAAAAACGACAGCCGTCCTTAAAAGGAACAAGAATTCTTATAATTTTGTGAAGGTATAATGAAGCACTGTAGCACTTACGCATATCTTTCTCCTAAAAAAACAAACACGATTACATTAAAGTCTGAATTGATAAGGAAGATGAAAACAGTGATTAATATAAAACGGCAGAGGTCTCTTTAAGAATCATACTCCTTTGCTTTCTAGCAAATGTTTTACGTTTGTTGAACTACTAGAGAGCTTTTTGGTGGTATTCTTCGAAGCTGAAAGATAAAGAGGTCATCATTTACTAATAGAATAAGAAGACTGTAGTATTGAAATGTGTTGCTAGCCTCAAATAATATCTCTAGATTTAAAATATGGGGCTTTATTTAAAAATAATGATTACATCATATCAATATTTAAAAAAACCTCCATGATGTGAGCCCACAACCGAGCTATATCGACCGAACGGCCGCCGCCGTTAGCAATGTTGATGCCAACATTTGTGGATAGAGGGTATCATGTGGTCGGTACAGTGAGAGTCAGTTTTCTAAACTGGAGCTGCTACTTATTTATTCAAATAGCTCCCCTTTTGTCATCACAAGTCCGAGTTTGACTCCGTTCCAGAACCACATCTTCACAGATTAATTTTGTAAGGGCTGGGGATCGAACCCAGTACCTATGAATCTGTAGGTACCAACATGCCACTACATAGTTAAGTTCCGTAAATTTCAAGTTTTATGATAGATAAAAGCATAAATAAGGTTTAAAAAGCTGCCTAACAGCGACGTTTTATCTGGAATGTCGTAGTTCTGAGATCAGAGTTAATGGCTATAAACATAGATATATGCTTTGCTTAGTTATATTCCCAGCAACAATGTTTATTTTAGAACTAAAGTTTGTTAATCAAGAGAGGACAGATGTTTTTTTCCAAAATTGTGATATTAATGATAATTCCAAAACTCTCGTGAACACCAATAAGGTCTACGAGTTTTTATTCCCTGGCGCAGATTCCTGCAAATATAGTAGATTCTAGGTAGCATGAGCTGTCCCATATGGATCACTAGGCTTAAAAGATATATGTTGCACACACATAAACGAGGTCACTACTTTTATCCTTCCCTAATAATTCGTAACGTTTTTTTAAAGTCTCATTTTTCCAATTGTATCTCGAGAATAGGTCCATTTATTTCACAGTTTAATCCTCAGGCATCAATATTTGTCACGTGAAGAATAAATCAACAAAGACACGATTATTTAAGCGCGAATATAAAACCAATAGACACATCGAAAAATAAAACACAGAATACATTTTTGTTTCAATTACGAAGAGTTATATACACCATATATCTACCACTTATTGAAACCTGTCAAATGTTTTCACACAAACACTCTAGTAATAATATATATTTATTATGGTATTTTACAGGACCATAAATAAAACGAGTGACAACCGAAATTGAACTAAATGTCAGCATTGTCTAGTTTGGTCTTTCAACTACGGTATTTGAACCACGAGCATATACACTCAGGGTGATTTTTCTTATATTATTTTTCATTCTTTTTCAACTCAAATAATGTGGATAGATATTCTGTTGATCCTACATTCCTTTTCAATACCCTACCGGCGTAGTTAAATGAGGGTAGCCCAGACGGGTAATGAGACACGGTGCAAAATAAAATAAATGGCAGCCCACGGCGTAACACACCTACTTTATTGCTCCTTTTCCTTAAAATGGATCCATATGCTTGTAGCTTGGAAACAGTGAGGTAACTTTAATTGTTTGTAACTAGGAAAATAATATTTAAAAACTATTAAATCAGAAAGAGGGAAAATAGTCCCCAAACAATTATGCCAATCAATAAATTAAAAACAATTTTGAAATTAATCCGTACCTAGACCCTGTGTATGCCAACAAAATGAGTACAAAAAATGACGGAATACATCTAAAAAGCACTTTTTTTTTAGGATTATTAATCATAAGGCAAGTGAAAAGAAATAATACACATTGTTAAAGACACTTTTTTTTTCCATTTCCAAATACACATTTCCCAAAGCACTATTTAAAAAAATATTTTGCCCCTAGCTCAGCAAAAAAGTTGTTTTATAAAATATGCATTTAAATACAAGTTTTATATCTTTAACAGGTTCGCAACTTTTCAATGATAAGCTATTTGGTATCTCAAAGAGCTGCGCAGATATTATGATAAAAACGATAGATATTCTTAAACTTAAAGAGCCCTCTAAGTCAAGGTCAGAGTCAGGTCAATATTTCAAGGGGTACTTGGGGGGTCACAGCCCCTCTTTGTCCATTTATCCCACCTCGTGTTAGACTAGACTGCCAAAGACGGGGATATCAGGGTTCGATCACGGTCGGGTTTTCCTAAAGGGTTTTTTCAGGGGGAAGCTGGGATTTCAAGGAGGACATCGCCCCCTACAAATGAGTTATATTGTAAAAAAAAATTGTTCTAGGACCCCCTCCAATATCTTAAAGGCATCCTATTTTCAAAAGTTTGTTGGGGGGAGGGTCCCGGAACTTCTTAGGCTGGGGAGGGGTCAGGTTCCTCAAACTCTCTTTTGTTTAATTGTCCTCCTCCTTACATACATAAGATTCTGCCATTTTTATTGTCAACTTTAGAAGAGGGGGGAGTTGAGCCCCCTCAACTACTTCCCTGACTACGGCCTTGCTCTAAGTCATTTTCATGAAAAAAATTTATGTAAGCCATTTTACTTAGAATGTTAAAAAGCACTTAGATACGAGTTTAAACAAAAATAGTTAAGGCCGCTTTTCATGAAACCTATTTTTTCTATTTCCATCCTTAAGTAAACTATCCCTAATTTTAAGTGTTAGATAAATAATACTTAAACAAAAGCCTATGTTAATCTTATAAAAAACAATAGATACCAAGTATCAACTCAATCGTTAAAATGTTTCCGGCTTTAGGCCGAGAAACCGACAGAAGGACGGTTTTGTAAAAATAACTTTTTCAGGTTCAGGGGATTATGAAATATCGACAAACATAAAAATATCGATTTTTATTACAATCACAATAATTACCATCTCCTAGAGTCATGCGAAAGTAAATAAAAAAAAAAAGTCTTTAATATGAAAAATCTTCAAATATTTAATTTCTATATGAGCATTCATGTGTGGGTTGTATTAAGAACTACCCATAAGCCTACGCTCCAAATGGGAGTAAGCAAACACGACCAAAATAATGTTCCGGATGCAATCATATCAAATACAATTAACTAAAATAACGGCTGTTATGTTTGTGATGGCTATTTGATGTCAATATTGACAAGCTCGTCGCTAGATTCAGTAATTAATCTGACTAGCTCGAGATAGTGATGACGTATCTACATCAATCGGATGGATTTGGAGGTGGCTACTTATGTAAACACATTTGGATGTACTCAGAAACATTAATTTAAATATGGTGAGATTTGTTAGTCTTGTTGATATAGTAAATACAATTAAAACAATCATTATTAGCTACGTAGTTAATTTCAATATAAAAGAATATTTTTAGATAACTAAGAATTTTAAGATGATACTAGCTCAAAGAAAACACCTCTGTTGTCTTGTGGTAAGAGTTTCTGGCTTCAGAGGTCTCTTGTTCGATACATGATTCTTCCAGATTTTATGTGAAGTAACAGGTCTGGAACGGGGTTAACTCATACTCGTGAGGACAAATTAGGAGCTACTTGAAAGCTAAAGAATCGGATCCGGTCTCAAATTGAGATAAACGACCGAAGGGCTCATTTTTCTGACAATATGACACCCTTTATTCACGTAAGTTGGCATTATTATCGCTAACTGACGGCGGCCGATTGGTTGGTAAAGTTAGCTTGTGGAATGACGCCAGGGAGGTTTTTCTAGCTAAAAAAATATTAATTTTGGAGCTTGACATAATTATACTATATTTGTACCCACCTTTTGATAACATTATAAAAAAAGGACAGCATACAGATGATGTAAGAAAAATCATAAAATAACAGAGAGCAGAATAACAGTATTAACAAACACTTTTTGTTATGGTATACTTGGTAAAAAACAACCAAAGGAAAGCATAAGAGTTCAGGGGCCCAGCCAATATAGAAGTTAAGACCAATAAACCAGGAATTCAAATAGTAAACCAACATTAGTTAATGATATTAAGTTTAGGAAACTGTTAATCCTGTTCGCTGAAGTTATGTCTGTCATCAAACGAGGATGGTTTTATGTTTTAAGTGATAGGTCATTAATTATAATTAATTGAGAAATAGTTTCAATATAATAAAAAATTATGTATATTAACAGAGTGATATTCCAAAATGGAGTATAAACTTCAACGGACAGTATAAAGTAAGTGTCGTAGGTACTGTATATACATTATATATTAACTTAATTGAATATCAGAAATAAAGAACATTATTATATTACCAAACATACCTTTAGCTACCTAGAGCAAAACCAAATAACAAATCTTAATGAAAGAGAGTAATAGCTAGTTAATATTACCTAGAAATGACATATTGCCACTATCCTCACAAAAAAGTTAGTTCCATCAATTCAAAATATTTCACAACTCCAAAAGGAACAGAGAACAACATTAGTGTATTTGACACACAGTTTCACATGAACAAAGTCACTAACATAAAAGGCTTTATCTGAAATTATAACATAAGGTCATATTACAAAACTTAAATAAATTTATTACATTCCTTACAATAAAATTAATACAATGTAACTAATAAAGTATGAGTCAAAAAAATTATTTCTAACGAATGATTCGAAATATCAACAAGTATAATTATATGAGTTTTTGGCTGAAACGCTGCTTAGTAGAATTAACTATTCAAATTATATAAATTATTCTTACATTATATTTAACGTACGAGCTAACGAATTAGCTCATCCTCAAATGCAATCTCCAGTAAGAGTCGTTTTACATTGCCACTTCCTGGGTGATAAATACAATAGTTGCCTCAAAGAAGGATAGGTGTGGGAAACAAGGGGTGGTATTAAGGGGAGAAAACGTATGTCGGCTATCAGGTGGAGTTTATACACAACAGGCTGCCATGTAATACAAATAGAAAATTTGGAACATTCTGTGTTAGGATGTGACGTCATCCCATCCTTCTTGAACATTGAGGAACTGATATGAAGGGGCATGTTGTTCCAACTCCCCTTTATCTCACCAATCAAACATCAACTCTTGTCGCGGGCGGGTGTGCTTTGATCGTCTTTGGGTTGATTGGTCATAGAGAGAGATTGAATGGAGTAAATCGTGAGTGACAATCTAAGATGATGTGTACCATTTATTCATTATTTTATATTTGTGGTTCATTGTATATTAATTAATGCTACCTATTTACAGAATATTTGCAGACAGTTTATAATATATCTTATTTCAACCCTTCAGTCGTTATGAGGACAATGACCCTATTATCATCCCGTGGGTTTTGCCAGTAATGTGGAGGTTGAGAGTTGAATCCTGGCTGGGTGTACTAAGAGTAGTTTTATCCTAAGCTGCTTCTCACTCTTCTTTCACACAAATTGTGCGTATACTATACTATAACTCCTTTCACACAAATTGTGCGTATACTATACTATAACTCCTTTCACACAAATTGTGCGTATACTATACTATAACTCCTTACACACAAATTGTGCGTATACTATACTATAACTCCTTTCATACTCACTCTTACCTCCTTTGTGAAAATATGTTGACATATCAGATGGGTAGTAAGACATTTATTCGAACAAAGCGTAGATAAATATAAACATCTAGAGTCCAATATAGTTATTACGAATACAAATTTAATGAATGATTGTATTGAATTATAGAATGCATGGTTATAAAACACAATAATTATTTTAGTGTCAATACTATAATACAAGATGGGGGTGTATTGAGGTTCATCCCCCCTCCCTTTAAAAGTATTAGTAGTAATGTATTATTTCCATCCTTCCTCAATGTTCTGTGAATAGTTCGACTCCTAAGAAATTTCTAAAAGCTAAAACCCCAATTTTTGACCTGCTAAGGATTAAATTTAGCCTGGGAGTCACTTTTATAATTTTGACGTTTAGCCGCCATTTAAAAAAATGTTGGCCAGTCTTGGCGTTATGAGAAAATACCAAAATCTCCCAAAGTTCTTGGATAATTTTAATGTTTAAGGTACCGTTGGGTAGGTATTAAATCACTCTATACGTTTCACTATATAACAGGTTCGAATATATAAAAAAATAAAAGCAAAAAATGCAATTGTAAAAATGTTTTAATATGAAAATTGAACTTTTGTTTAATATAATTTACTATTAAATAAAGTCCTTATAGCATAGACAGTCTGTAGTAGCAGGTATAGAATTGTCGTGAAAAATAGATCACTAATTTCATGTTCGTAGTACATGAAAACCACATCACATATCTTGCAATCAATCACTGAGCTCTTCATCTGTATCGTAGTCTTCCATGGATGAGTCATAAGCAATCACATTGACTTCCTCTTCTTCTGCTGATGTTTCCACGTCAGATTCTCTTGAAAGGGTTTCGTTGAATTGAGACAACTAAACTATTATTGAAAGTGCGGGTATGGTGTGCGTGACAGGTCGCAAAACATCTTCGTGCGGTTCCCATCCGAAGTTAGTAGAGATCAGCTGTTTTGTAAGCCTTGCATTCTTATATTCAAGAGCTTGCAAGTGACTTCGAAGACAGTGTTGTCTAAACAGGTCCTCACTGGTAGGTAACCTGGCAGAATAATACAGTCTCAACTGCGACAATTTACGTGCTTGGGCTACACAAAATCGTTTGCTCACTGGGTCATTGTAGTTGATCCTAATCTTTAACAAATGCAGATGAACGAACATCTCGTCTGATAGCTACTCTTAAGCTCCAAGTCACTGTATTATCTGTAGGTATCTCATATTATTTAGCTGAATAATGTGCTTCGTTAATGTGACCTTCCCCAAACCAAGGACACCTTCTACTGTGTCACAACCGATACATGTGTAGTTTCCAAGAGCAACATATGCTTTGTCTTGTTCTGAGAGCAATGAGTAACAGTTACGGAATTATGAATCAGTTTCCAATTTCTTCTTGTACTATACATGTAAAATAGGTCCCCCTTCAGAAACGCAAGGTCTTTAATTTCTTGATTGGACTATCTACAGATGAATACTGGCACCCTTAAGTCATCCTCATGATTATGTGATCCTACATTGGCTGTTCTAGATTGTGGGAATCCTGAACAAACAGTTAAATGGATATCACTTTAAAAATAAGATTATTTTATTCTATAAAGTAGGGACTATTAATTTGATGAAGGAATAATAGCTTGGAGATAGGGAAACTAGTAATGATAAAATCACACCCTGTTCAATAGGTCAGGATTAAACCCAAGTTTCCCGAGATTAATCCATAGCTGTAGTAGTTTTTTTTCTATTTTAAAACTTATTTTTACTGTAAATAACGATCAAGTAAGTCTCTTTTTAATTAGTTGCTTTGTTATAAAATCTATTCACGAATCAATGTAAGAGGTATGTGTTCAAAGGGGGCTAGGGGGATATAGTCAGGATTATTTTTTACCTTTGGGCTATACCAGGCGTGTGGAAAGGTTCTCCGTCTATGAGGGCCAAGGGCTAGCCAAGATGAACTAATAATAAACTTAGAAATAAACTTAGAAATAAAGTTGCTGCTTTTATAAATTATATAACGCTGCCGACAGTGCTGCCTTAACACGATTAAAGATAATTTGATCAGAAGCTTTATTTATTTAAACTGAAGAATCAGTGGATGTCCCAGAGAAGGCACCTTCGGCATCCATATTAATTTTTAGAGTTGGTAGCCCTAAGTAGCCTCCCCTTACTCCTAATTTTAAGTCCCAAGGCAACAATGAGCCATAGTATAGGATGAGTGAATCAGGAGGAGAGAATATTTCATGCACCATAAACAGGCTCAATAAATTTAGTAAAATGAAATTAGACTGTAAGATGGAGCTAGAAAAATATTTTTTCATTGTTAATATAAATATAAAAAGGTTGTATACGAAAACTATTTTTAAAAATACGCATATTTACTTTTGATGCTAAAATGGACCACAAAAACTATTAAATACATAAAGTGTTCAAATTAACATAAAGATAATTTAGAACAATCATTCACGAACGATTACTGGCAATTAACTAAATGGCTACTGCTGAAGCTTCGAAAAGGCTCTAAATAATGCTTTAGAAACCAATATTTTGTTTTAAAATTAAATATTTAAAGGTAATCAGTATTTCAAATGTACTCTAAGGATATTTCCATGCACACTCGCCTCTAGATAATGCTGAAATATAATTTTCTTGATTAAAATATCCATAAAGATATATTTTCAATCATGTACGTCAGAAGATTACCTAAATATCTTGGCTCATTGACCATGCCCAATATAGAATAATATCTTGGCTCATTAACCATGCCCGATA
Organism: Timema bartmani; assembly: GCA_902151455.1. NCBI lineage: Eukaryota > Metazoa > Arthropoda > Insecta > Phasmatodea > Timematidae > Timema > Timema bartmani. The sequence goes on along the minus strand of CABFWB010001025.1, from coordinate 147,165 downwards.
TAGAATAATATCTTGGCTCTATTGACCATGCCCAATATAGAATAATATCTTGGATAATTGACCATGCCCAATATAGAATAATATCTTGGCTCATTGACCATGCCCAATATAGAATAATATCTTGCAAGAGCATGTTGCTATGATTACATAGTAGATGCCTTTGTTTTAAAAAATATTGGCTAAAGATTCTTTAAGATAAATACTTTGTAATTTGTCATTGTCTTGACAACATTTATCAACTATAAGATGAATCTAAATAGCAAAAGCCACTACGGTGAGGTCAATGAACGTGGCTTTGAATACAACCGCAATATCATGGAGAGAGGATGATAAAACAAGCGAGAATTAGAATTAGGTTGAAACTAGATCCTTCTATGCTTCACGGTCAATTCAGTCTATATTGAAACTGATGACTTAGATCAATGGTATTAAACCTTTTTGCTGACGTAAGATCTATTTCTAGATATAGTTTAGCTTCAACTTATACTCTCAAAGCTGTTGGGGCATAATGCAAGCTATATATATTTTATAATCTACATCTAATAAAAATAAAATAAATAAATACAAAATAGTGTATTAAATAATAATCTTTAGACCGCATGATCACTGGTAAGGGAGTATATGTACTTTCTACTACTTATAAATATTCCTTTATATCCTTACACGACCAAAACAGGTGTGAAATTTTATTATTAATTAAAAAAATAATTCAGAATTCTAAACTCTAATAAAGCTTTTAATAAAATAAATATATTTAAAATGGTAAATTCATGTCTCTAAGCTAGAGATAATAATGTAGACATGGATGAATAGTGTTTTATTTTAAAACATGACTTATAAAATCAGTAGTACTGTAAAGACTGGAAATGGAGGAGAGAGATATATGTTTACTAAATAAATATGTAAATAGTTTAATGTTCTACCAATATAAGGTGAAACGATAGAAATAAAAGTAAAACTTAGATAGCTGATCATTTGATCAACGAGAACAAAGAGAGAGTTAAGAGGAGAACGGAAAATGTAAAAACTGATAGAAAAAGTTTCAATTCGGAAAGTAAATAAATGGAGTAAACTGAGCTTGATAGTTTCAAAACGTACCATTTGACCATTAAGAAACGATATATGTAAAGAGAAAGCAATGTAAAGAGAAAGACAGATATAAAATGGGCGAAACTGCGAAAGAAATAGATAGACTCAAAAAGGAAGGGAGACAATCAAAGCATAGAAGAGTAGAAAACGAGTCAGTTGACCGGTGAAAGAGGAAGTTTGGGCAGACGTGTGTGTGTGTGTGTGTGTGTGTGTGTGTGTGTGAATAATGATGAGGATCAACTTGAAGGTAACGGGGGTAGTAGAAGAGTTTCAGTTTGGAAGCGATGAGACGTTGAAAGATATTCTGAAATGGTCTGCAGATTTATTAGCTATCCCCGTCGACTTTAGAAACTATCGTTACGATATCCTCTAAGAGATTTATTTGGTTTAGTCCAAATCCTTACAGGTTTGTCCAGGTGGAAGAAAGTAAAAGAAGCACTGGGATATTATGTCTTTCAAGATGATTAATGGAAATAGTTGTGACTGTTGATGAAGGTTTGAATAATATATGAGTGTAAAGAACACAAACTTAATAAAAAATTATAGCTTCCAATGGTTGATAGCATCCAGCCATACTGTTTGGGGAATTTGAAAAGAAGTTGGAAGATAAATTCTAGAACTGAGCCCAAAAAAGAACGGATATTTGAAATAATGTTTAAAAATGATGGTGTAATTACGTGATGGCTGTATTTAGTTCAGTGGTCCTATTTACATACTAGTGCTTATATCCGTAATCGCTAAAGTGACTGTTGCAAACAAAGCACTATAGCTTTTTAACAACAGAGCACTAATATTCAAATAATCTAAATAAGGAAAAGACAAATTTGTTTTGATATAATGAATGAAAACCAAAACCTGTAGGTTTTATCAATATAAGCTCGACCATAAGAATCAATCTGAAGGACCATCGCATCACAACGAAACACTTATTTTGTGATAACTCTTCCGGCTGAGTTTTGAAACATTGAATGAAGCTGTCTTTTCCAGAATTCTTTCCCCTTCAACTTCATTTTTGAAAGCTTTCCTGATACGAACACTCCCGCCCCTCCCCCCCAAAAGGTAAAAAGTAAAGAATAAATTTTCTTAGCTCTGGGTTTAACAAATCTCCGATTTGTTTTTTCCTAACACAAGATAGGATTGGAGTATTGATGGACAATCATACAAATGAGCCACTTAACGTTATTCCTCTTTGAGCCCACAGTTTTAGAGAGAAAATGAAGGGAACAAAGACAGTTTACTACTGAGAGATTCTTTATGCTCATTACATAAATCAAAAAAGTAAAACGCTCAAAGACAAGATGAGGAAGAAACTTAAAAAAAAAAAAATGCTATGCAAACAATCTTTAATCTGCAATTTTTCTTTTTATTTATGAATAGATTTTAGGTAAAAATGTTTTGGAGTGCTATCTAGCAAAGAGTTTTCAATAATCATCTGAGTAGTTAATACCCTTGGGCCATTTTAAAGTCAAGTAAGTAATACACTTTGCGTGAAATAAATTACAATTAGATTTGATTCATATGGATAAAAAACAGGTTTGAAGAATGCAATGTGGTCTGTGTATTTCTTGCTAAGAAAATAAGTCTACAAAAATACAATAAAATATTTGATGTGTGAAATAAAAATAAATGGTACGACACAATCGCACTAACTTTCTCAGGTTGTGTATTATGGCTCAAAATAAAATTTTCAAATATAGGTTTTTAGTAAACTATCCTTAAATAAGTTTTACTAAAAAATAAATACACAATCTTGTTAATCACAATAAAAACAGTCCATTTATAAACTTTATAACCAAACCTTTCGATATATAATACCAAATTTCAAATTTCAGAAAAATAAATTATTTGCAAACCACCCTAAGATTTTAGTAATTTTTAAAAATAAAAACTTATTCTTATTTATTGTGAAGATACTCCTTTTGAACTCAATCTTTAGGCCCAACTTCAAAAAATTTCATATTTTCTATATGTTTTTGCAAATAAATTGCTCTTAAACTAATTTACTTTAGAGAAATAAAGAAACATTATCCATGATCATATAAAATATACCACACGACCTTTATTTTGAACAAAATCGTTATGGATATTTCCAAAATTCAAATTTACAAAAATCAGTCTTCAGTTAAATATTATCCCAAAAATAAAATATACAGTGTTAATTGGGAGATAAACAGCTCCCTAGATATTCACTTTAAATAAAAAATTCAAGCTATTTTTAAAATAGTTTAAATTTTTTATCGGTAAACCAGCCTTAAAAAATTTACCCCAAAAACCAGTATGCAATGTTTTTCCTCATGTCAAACACACCGAATAGAGCCATTTGTAATCAAATTATTGGAGTCATTTTTAAAATATTTCAAATTTAAAAAAAAAATCTGTCTTTTATAAACTACCCTTTAACGAGATTTTACTCAAGCAGCAACGCTACAATGCAACTTTTCATAACAAGTATTCCCAATATACCCATTTGAAATCAAATCGTTAAGGCCATTATACAAGTGTTTTTAAAAATCATGTAAGAGTAAACGACCTATAAATGAGTTTTTACCCCCAAAAAAACTTCACAGTGTTATGTGTAAAGTCAAACCCTCCTAATATCCCCCTTTGGAACCAAATCGCAGGGACCATTTTTAATATATTTTAAGTTTGAGAAAAGTCAGTAATTAGTAAGCTACACATACATGATTTTTTATCACAATAACCAGCAAACAGTGCTATCTGTTATGTCAAAAACTCCCAAGATACCAATTTGAAACCAAATCATTGTAGCCATTTGATAGGTTTGTCAAGTTTTTGAAAAATCCGTAGTCGTAAAACTACCCATAAAAGAGTTTTCACACACACAAAAAAACTCTACATTGCTATTAATCATACCACATAATCTCTAGATAAACATTTTGAACAAAATCGTAACAGCTATTTTTGAAATATTTTGAATTTTCAAATAATTTTCACCAGTTAGCTACCCTTAAATGAATTTTTGCCCAAAACCAACTATACAGTGCTAGTTTTAAATAGGACAAATCCTAGAAATTTATTTTGAACAGAGCTGTTAAAGCAATTTTATAAATAGTTAGAATTTAACAAAAAATCGCTCATCTGTAAAATACCCTTGTTTTGAGGGATTTGGTCAAACTAAAAAAACTCCAGGTATATTCTTATAATATCTAAATATAAGTTTGAACAAAATCTCTCCAACCGTTTTGGATCCGTGGCCAGGGGCAGACAGACAGGGAAACAGACCTAATTGTAAAATTCACTTTTTCGGGTTCAGATTTATATATAACGTAAAGATTAATAATAATCTCAAGATGGATTTTTCATGATTACAATACTTTCTCTTGATATTAGAAAATTAAAAATTGAGCTACAATTAAACTTTATTTGATCTATATACAATATTAAACGTATTTTATACTAAATTAAAATCGTTAGAGCTTACCTTTCTAGTAAATATGTGTATGACCATGCTAATAATAATAATAATAATAATAATAATAATAATAATAATAATAATAATAAATAATAATAATAATGATGATGATGATAGTAATAATAATAATAATAATAATAATAATAATAATAATTTAGCTATGGTAAATATTTCCAAGCCAACAGAAATAACTTGCCAAATTTTCTTTCTTATCAATGATATCTAATGCCAAATGCTATTGTATCAACACTTTTTCTTAACCAATACTGGTTTGTGCTATACATTGTCATTTTTATAATTTCCTTTAGATGATGTTTCTTTGTTTCCTATTTATTCACATTTGTGTCTCCTCGTGTGATACAACTCTCCTATTTCTAACAGAGTAGTTCGGCTATTTTTCTCTTTCTAACAGTATGCCATACTTCTTTCTTTCTCTTTTATTAATGATAAGTTGTGTTTATGTTCCATCTCCCTTTCGCTATGGAGCAAGTTATTACCTCCTCTGTTTTATCCATACATATTTCCAAACAAATATAACGTTCATTTATAGTATAACGCTTGTTCTTTTTAACTCTCTACACCTGTCCATTTCCATCCCTAACCTTATTTCTGCTTTAAACTTGTTCATATGTGAATATTTACTTGCATAGGTTGATTGGACTGGTCCATATCAGTCACTATTTATATATCTTTCCAACCCTATCTCTATCTAACTCTAACTAACTCAAACTAAAGGAAGTATATGTAACGGAATTCCTGCCAAAGTTATCTCAGCTCTAGCTTCTTCGACTGATATTCTCCACTCTAATTCAGATGGAAAGCCCTCAAGCTAGAATCCGGTTCAGTGGTATTGGAGGTGTGTTTTATAATAAAGAGGCTTCCAATTTTATCTCAAGGAAAATGTTGGTATAATGAGCTCATATAACTCCACCAATTATAGAAAGTCGTTAATAACGCGTGCTAAGCCTGTTAATTAGAATGAAGGTTTATATTTATGTATTCCAGCTACGTGCACTTTTTTAGACCCTTTATTACATTTGTGATATTCTATCAATATTATTACACTATTTATTTCTTGTGCGCTAAATAATTATTCCTTGTACTTGTGATTTAAAAATCATAATTCTCTACTTACAATATATGCGTAGCTTATCTCAATTACAATCTATCTCTTTGTAAGGTTTTCTATCTCAAGACTTTCCTTGTAGCTGTCAATTAATCTCCCTGTCTTAGTCTATATTCTATTAATACTTTAATTTCCCTAATCCTCTATGGTCCTTGGCCTGCCAATTAATCTCCCTTTTCATTAGTTTCCACTATATTTGTCAGTCTCTATATCTCCTGCCTTTTTTTAAAATGTATTCATGGTATTTTCCTTCTACGTGTTTATTAATCTCATTTACTCTAAATATCTCTAAATGTATTTTTTATATCACGCTGACACTTGTAAATTAACTACCCTAAAATTTATTACTTTAGTATAGGTATTGCGCATACCTTGAGAGGTATCAGTAGTCTCTTGTCTATATGCACTATAGTTGCATCATTTTATAATATCAATGATAGTGGCATCAAGAAAAGTAAGCTTTCTACCTCAAAGAGTAAAGGAGCATACCTGTTCATTAATCACTCTTATTATTTTTAGTTTTTGCACACTATGTACACCCTGCAAGGTATCAGTCTTACCTTAACTTATTACATTATGACTCAATCTTCTAAGTTGCAGCATAGTTGAACCATGCAAAGTAAGCTTCCCTCCTTTCAGGGTAAAAGAAAGGTACATACCAATTAAACATCAAATCTATTTATCTCTGTTTTACTTGTTTACACCTCTTTCTTTCTTATTATATTTTATGTTGGTAGCAATTTTTAATCTTTATCACCCCCTATGTTTGGGTGTAATCTATTTTTCTTTCTATTTTCGACCCTGCTGCTCTCCTCTTAATCGCTTTCAAGTATTTGCGCGAGGGAGATGAACACCAAAGAGAGAGGCCGGGAGAGAGAGAGAGAGGCACGTATTGTGAAATATTGTGTTAGTGGTAGCGTGTCACAAAGTAATTTCCAGCCTGTTGAATAAGTTACAGCCCTCAGGACCCTTGAATATCAGTTTCCTTTGGACAGTGCACAGCATCGCGTGTTTCCCCAAACAGTTGATTTAATTAGCAAATTAAATAGCGACATTTGTGTCTGTTTTAGAGATGTGAAAAAATGTAGAAAGATTATTCCTAATTTGCCTTTTTTATTTGGAGAAATGTTCAATAAATATTAATTTATAAGTTTGTTTTTCCCCTAAAGTGCTTGAATTGATGAAGGCGTATGGCTATAAGGTTAAACTCTTTTTACATGAAATATAAAATAACGTACTATTGGTAATCGAAATCAAATTTTACTCGTGATAGGTACTTAATATGTTAGGAAATAGATTTATTTGCGTAAAATGGTGTATTTCTTATTCTTATAGGAGTGTTTGTTCTTTATTTAGACTGGGAAACTTAAGATTGTGTGAAAATGTTATTTAAATATATATATATATATATATTTATTTATTTATTTATCAGACAGAGTGTGTCCTAGTTAAACTAGCCCCAAACGCAAATGATTTCAGTGTCCATGTTCAAAATATGCGCAACCAACCGCTATGTATAATTCCGCTCGCCGGTTAGTAAGTGTTTTGAAATTATTCATAGCGGCTAGCAGCGCACATTTATAACACAGACTTTGAGAATTACTATGAGTTTGGTGTCGGTTTTATTTGTGACATCATTTATCTTAAACACATGCTTAATACATGATGTATTAATACATCATATATTAAAACATACATTAAAACGTTGTGATTAAACACTATTATATAAATAACTTAATGGTATACATTTGGTTTTTAACTATGAAAGAAATTTCTAAAACTTTTTTTTAGCATTGCGTCTCACTACCTGTTCAGGTTATACGCTCATATAATAATTACTTAATGTTTTTAGGGATGAAGAAGGCTATATGGTTATATTTAGAGGAAGTGTACCCACATTTTTATGAAGAAAGAGTGGAAACCCATTTTGGAAAAAAAAAACACCCTCAGTACACCCTACCGAGATTCAAACCTATATCTCCCCGTCATCGGTAGTCTAGTCTACTGCAATAGTAGTGCCTGAGACCATGTGGCCACCGAAGCGGATCTAAAACTTGTTAGTTTACAAAAAGTATCGAGATGAACCTTTTCTCATAAGCTGTGATTATTGTCTTGGGATATTTTTGTAAAGTTTATAGGTAGCGTGGAGCGTTTCCCGTGTAGACAGAGCTGTTTAAATCTGTTCCTGTGATGTGTTCTTACATACTCAGTCCTCATATCATACATAGGTTCTTTTATACATACCTCTGAAGGATATTCAGTTTAATTTATACCAGGCTAATTAATGTTTAATCGACCTCGCTGGTCTTAGGGTAAAGTGTTTGCCTCAAGACCAAATGTTCGTGGGTTTAAACCTAGCTGAGGTCAACGAATTTTAACTCTGGAGCTGCGAAGCCCCATGCTCCATAGAGGATTTAAAGGAATTAATAATAATAAATAATTTCCAACTGATTTTTGAGAATAATTCACAACTTCATTATAAAATATCTTTGCTTACCCTTCCAATAATCTACGCCACACCAATGTCTAGAAGTAACTAAAATAATTTTTTAATTTTACCTATGCACGCATGTAGAGCTTAGTTTCAACTTAAAAGATGGCGTGACTTTTTCAAATTCCTGAATTTTTCTAAAAGCCATGTTTTTACATGGGGTTTAAGATAGAGTAGGGCTTTTATCATATGGGACTGCCCTTAAAATGTTTTCTAGGTCCTCGTAGTCACCCTGCTTTCCCAGTTGTCAATTTCATCTGGTGAGAATATCTGGAGTCAAATCATGTTTGGGTGCATTAAGGTGTTTTTATAAGGAGCCTAACAGCTAGGATGATTGTGAGAAATTAGGCGTTGGTGTCATCTAGACTTCTATAGGTACGTATGAAAATAGGCATTTGTCGAATTGTGTTGGTTTTTGGTTATTCTCCGGTAGAGGGTGAAGACGAGAATGTGAGAGTTGATTTTTGGTATGAAATTAATGAAGTGGTGAATACATGTGAATCAGATGAAATAATTATCTTATTTGTAGATTTGAATGGATGTGTGGTTACCCGAAGAGAGAATTCAGAGAGGATATTAGGAAAGCATGGTAATGACAGGGTAAACTAGAATGGTAATGAGTTAGTGAGTCTGTGTTTAGTAAAAGGTTTATTTGTGGCAAGCAAATGGGTTAAGCACAAATATATTCACTTGCATAAATGGAAAAGGTTAGATTCTAGAACGATGATTGATTTTGTGGTGTATGATAAGAGACTCAGAAATTTAGTAAATACTACCAGGGCTGTGCGTGGAGTTGCGTATGGAATGGAACACTTCCTAGTGATCTCATTAGTTGAATTAGGTAGGAATTTTTTGAGGAACAGCACCAGAGTATTAAGCAAGTAGGAGTGAAAGTGTAAATGTTGCAGGATAAAAGTGTGAGAGCGCAATATGAAAGATTGCTGGGCGAAAAATTAACTTTACAAGAGCATCAATTGCATGTTGAAATAAATGCTAATGGTATTGAAAGTGCTTGGAACATAATAAAAAAGGCTGTAGTAGTGCGTGAGAGATGTGTGTGGATATGAGGTTGGTAAACTTAAAAAGAGATGCATGGTGGTATGCAAAGGGGAAAGCAGCTGTTAGAGAGAAAAAGAAGAAGCATACAAACGAATGATTGCTGTGAAGAGTTAAAACAGAACGTAATATGTTTTGGGACATATATAAAGATAAAAATATAATTGCAAAGAAAGTAGTAAAGGAAAGTTAAGAGCAAATATAATTAAAAGAAGGAAAATAATGCAGAATGATTTTGAAGAAAATAAGAAGCTGTTCTGGAAGTGAATAAAGAGAAGAAAACCAGGACAATCCTATAGCATTTAGAATAAGCTTAATAAATGATCTGGGATGAAACAGTGAAAGAGAGCAATGGAGGGAGTATTTTGGGCTACTGTAAGGTGAAAACGTAGAGAAAGTAGCAGAAAAGAGCAGAAAATAAGGAAAATGTTATGAGTTAATGAATGAGGTTGGGTTGTTAAAAGCTTTGAAAGTGTTAAAAAAAATGGCAAAGCTTCGTGCGTAGATGGGTCACAAGTGAAATACTTAAGTATGGGGGCATGGTACTACTTGCCAGACTGTGTGAATTGTTCGATATGTGTGCTGGGATTTCAAATGGTCCTAATGACTTTAAGAATGATGTCATTGTTCCTTTGAAACAAAGGCAAATACATTAAGAGTGAATTTAAGAATTACAGAGCAATTAGTTTGTTGTGTATTTCAGACAAAGTTTTTGGTAGAGCTTTAATTGAGAAGTTGTGTACAAAATCTGTGAACAAGATCTGGGGTGTGCAAAGTGGTTTTATGCCAGGCAGAGAGGTTGCATGGACCAGATATTATTTGATTTGCAATAAGTGATTGAAAAATGTATGGCAGCAAGGAATAAATGTTTATTGATCATTCGTTGATCTGGAGAAAGTGTGCGATCATGTGAATAGGAGTGTGGTATGGAATGTTCTGAGAGAGTATTGTGCGGATACATGGCTAGTAAATGCAATTTATGGTGATTCATGATGGGAGTAAAGCGCGCGTTAGGGTGGGTGGAGCTTTGAGCGGATGGTTTGACATTGAATAGGGTGTTGCCAAGGTTGTGTTATATCTGCATAGTTTTTTAATATATTTATGATTAATGTATGAGGGGGGCTTGTGAGGATGCGGTTGGTGTACAAATGGACAATGTGAAAGTGAGAGTGCTATTATATGCAGATAAGGCCATAGTAATTGCTGAGAATTAAAGTGACTTGCAAAGTTAATTAAATCGTTTGAATGTGGTGATAGGCAGACTGAAGAGAGCTAACAATGATGACTCAATTACGGAGTTGTTTCTTGGGATACATGCACAGATTATTACCTACCCTTGAGATATAGGAACAGTTTATTGACTGACCCGTAAGTAGTGGCGTAATCATGTATATATGTAGACTATGTATGTATGTATGTATGTATGTATGTATGTATGTATGTATGTATGTATGTATGTATGTATGTATGTATGTATGTATGTATGTATGTATGTATGTATGTATGTATGTATGTATGTATGTA
>CABFWB010001025.1:122403-134745 GCA_902151455.1 Timema bartmani | reverse complement strand
ATATTATTATTATTAGCACCGCGTCTTACTACCCGTTCGGGTTATACGCACTTACGCTAATGTGTAATGGTAGGGTGATTGTGAGATGAAATGGAGGACCTACAGTTTAACGTGGAATCCGAACCACGGTGGAGGCCTGGCATTCCTCACATTCACAAGTTGTGATTAAACCACGTCCTGTCAGAGGTGAAGGAAGGGTTTGGCAATCAGATAAATCTGTGCTGGGACCAAGGATTGAACCCCGGACCCCTAGCACAGAAGTCTGACACCTTACCCCTAGGCCACCAAGTCACCCCTAGATTTATAGATAAAGCTTCTATTTAAACATCTACAAAATTGCAACATAGATGGCGAAGCTAGACACTAGTTCAGGGATACCACCATTAACAATGGTGCTATCCTTGAAGATAGGACCAGCACACAACTCAAATAACCATTAAGCTCATCAAAGTCAATAAGCTCACGGTCTATGAATATTAAAATTTTGGCCAAGTTTCCTAATTACATATATTTACGAATATGTTATTTGATCTAGTTTAATCAGACACGTCACAGACCTAGATTCTAAACAGACTGGATGAGAGTGTGTTACCATTATAATTTTAATATGTTGACAGGCTATGAAATATTTATTTAATACTACTGATACATAATACAGTAGAAGAGTATGTTTTTATTTGTGCTATTTTAGGTGCGTTTTCTAAACACCTGATTAAGTTATCAACATAATATAAAATACTGAAACTAAGATGGCATGTCACCAAGATGGCATTACTTTAAACAAAATCAAGTGGGTAAGTATAAGACAAGGCAAACTAGCCTTAACTTCGCCAAAATGTTGAAAAATAAAGACAATAAATAAATAAAAAAAAAAATTCTATTTCCTTTAAAATTGAATCCAACCTTTAATAAAATGAAAAAAATTTAACTTTGGCATGAATCAGAATCATAATGCGTACACATTAATTCTGTATAGTAATAGACTTTTATTAAGTCAAATTTTAAATTTAATTGAAATTACATGTTTTTTCTAAAATTCCCCTTCATTGCTGTGTACATTAATTTATTTATGTTCATTAATAACTATCCCCTATTTTATTTTGTATTACTATCAAAAGTAGCTAATATTCTAGCCATGTATTACCAGATTGTTGGTGACCTAGGAGACCTACATTGTTGTGACTAAGGTCAGTCGAATGCCGAATAGGTCAGCTCAGGTATTTTTACCAACGTGATCAAAGGTCCTGGGATCTTGGAGTTTCGTGTTCATTTTATTTATTTGTCCCCCCATCCAGATATTTTCTTTTCTTAATTTAAATGTAAATTTTTGTTTCGAATCCAAAGTATTAAATTAATTTGAAATCTGAGCCACCCCATTGTTACTCTCTTTTGACATCTCGGAGGGAAAGTATTGTCACCGCCAAAAAATTCGAACTCAAAAATTTTCATAAATGTAGACGTTTCATGACTCCCTGAAACCGTAAAAGTAGTTTTCGCGATTCCATTTGTCTGTCTGTCTGTCTGTCTATCTGTACCTCAAGCTAGAGCCGAAACTATTTTACAGATTGGGCTAAGACTTGGTATTCGAGTTTCTCATAAGGTTACTCCCTAAGTTTAAAAAAAAATTAAATGTCTAACCCTAAATTTAAGGGTTATTTACTGAATGGCAATAAGAAAAAAAAAACTTATTTTTCAAAATTTGCTCTAACAATTTTGATTAAATGTTATATCTAGACATTGTTTATTATATAAAAAAGATGGAAATTTTCAATTTTTTAATGAAAATGACTTTGAGGGTACTCTACATGAGGGAAATTTTCCTATTTTCATTATTTCTCCGCAACTATTTGAGATATGAAATAACTTATCGTTGTAAAGTTGTAGTTCTATTAAAGATAAAAATCTTTAATTTGAAATATATTTTTATAAAACCTTTAGTTTCTGAGCTATAATAAAAAAATATATATTTTAGTTCAGGTCTTTGAAAATGAATTTAATTCTTATGCTCTTTGGTGGACAAATATGTTTCTAATTCCTAAATTTTTTTGTAACATTGTTCCTAGTTCCTAATGCAAATCCTAATGTAAATAAGTAACAATGTACTGTATATTCATTATTTCATTTATGATCTTTGGCATATTCTTTCTACAACAATGTGTTTACCTATAATTTCCTTTTACAATTCTTACGAGTTTTTAGTAAATGTCTATTTTAAAATAAAAGTGAGAGAAAGTCTGTGCGGTGCACCATACCATATGTTTTTATGTATCTAATTCATTTATTACTTTCTTATTGACGTCCCTAGTCTCGAAGTAAATTAGTATTCACCCCTATATTTCTAGGGATATCTTACAACATATCATTTTGGAACTTGTATAATCATACAAATATGGAAATAAAATATTTAAAAATTACCTACACCAACAACATTCTTGTTTGATTATTTACCATACTTACAGTATTACATCAGAAGTGACCCAAGTTTCATTATTTTACCATAGATTTGGATGCGCTCTGTTTTATAAAACTTTGTCAGCACGTCCTAGCAGCCATTCGGGTTATATGAACACATTATTTACTCTAGTGGATCTTAGATAAAACTAATTGTAATTGCGTAAAGGGAGTGTGAGAGATCATTCTGGAGAAAAAACAACTCAATACACTCAACCAGAATTAAACGGCGATCACCGGAAATCAAGTCTAAAAATATAGTAACGCGTTAGACCATACGATCACTGATTAGTAATGATATTGCACCAATCCACCCTTCTCTTCTAACCATCGTAGTGTGAAAGGGAAGATGAGGACAATATGATAAGAACTACCTCATGGTTGTTACCGTGGAACACGAACCAATAGTACAATAAATATAGAGTGAAAAGTTATAAAGTAAATGTATTAACGCTATTTTACTGAGTTTTCAATGTCATAATGAATTGGCTGAGAGCTTTGAAAGGTATTGGCTTTAATATAGTTACAAAAATCACAACTTTTCTGAGCTATTTCTGGGCTTTATTACAAATTATGTGATTTGGATAGTCAATAAATTTGAATTAGGTGGTGTTGCCTCTGTTTAAGAAGACTGTTATAATTTGAGTCAGAATGTTCCTATAGCACATATAATACGTTCCTTAAGTTAAATTCATACAAACAACGGAAGTATATCGTTTTCTAATATTTTAGTATTGATAATGTTACTGCCAAACCCTTTCCTTCACCTCTGACAAGACGTGTATTAATCACAACTTGTGAACGTGTGGAATGCCAGGCCTCCACCGTGGTTCAGATCCCACGTTAAACTGTAGGTCCTCCATTTCATCTTCCATTTCATCTCACAATCACCCTACCATTACACATTAGTGTAAGTGCGTATAACCCGAACGGGTAGTAAGACGCGGTGTTAATAATAATAATGATAATGTTACCTTTTAAACAACGCTCGCCGATCGGAATACATTAGGGAAAATAGCAAACCTACATCAGTGGACACGCGGATGAAACGCCAGGCTTGTCTATTTTGGTTTAGTCGGTGACGGTAAGTTCAGGACTAATTCTGATCTGGTGTTCTGAAGGTTTTGTTTCCAGAATATTTCGATACTTTTAACAAGAAAATACGAATACATTTATTCTAAAATACACTTTACTTAGCTATACCTCATTAGTGTAGATATGCTCGAATGTATATTAGAATTTAGTGTTAAAAAAGAGCATAGATAAATGGAAGGCCAAATTTTAATGAGGAATTATAACTAAGTCAAAGCTAAAAGTCTACAAAGCACTAACAAACGTTCCAATAATTCGGTTAGATCTGCTGTTTTTTACTATTACTTTAAAAAACTTATGCTAAGGGATAGGAATGAGGGCATTTAGATTAAATGCACCCACAATCTCGTGGAGAGAGTATGGGAAAACAACAATGATAATGTGGTTTTGGAAAATCACTCTCAATACTCCCGGCAATATTTGAACCTTTAACCACTTCAAAGATTCAGTCTGTTGCGAAATTGGTGCCCTAGATCGAGGCACGAAGCGTTATTTGTAAAAGTTTTTTCAAGAATAAAATCTTCAAACGTAAATATTTTAGATAATAAATTGGTAGATCTGGTAGATAGTACTTTATTTGATATTCTTATTCCAAAACATGATTTTTTTTTAATGCAAAATTTTGTAGTTCTGAAAGTTCGTTTAGTGGAAACATCGTATTCCACGCTCAGAGGTTGGTAATAGAAGGAAGGAACGCTCTCCTTGATACATGCACTAGTATAGGGGGAACATCTAAGCAATAATACCACTGAAGCAATAAATTCCCGCCACGAAATGTTTATTGAAAAAGTTTCTCTTCCATTCCTGAACACTTTTTTAAAAGTCGTGAATTAACTCTCTCTTTACCTCTAAAAAAAACATGTTCTTAACGAACGAAATTTTCTCATTAAAATGTTTGGGAAATAAAACTTTATTCAACGATTATATCACATAGACTTTTTCATTTAAATATTTTAATTTAGAAGTAAAAACAGCGATGTGTTTTCAAAGAAATTAAATTGTGCTCCTTGATAAGATAAATAATTATTCTTTTTAATATAAAGAATGAACGACACTTTGGAAGCATAAGTTTTTATAGGTTTATAATTAATTTTTTGTTGCAGTAGATAATTATCACCTTACCCATATAGAGGGGCATGTAGATGAAACATAGAATTCTTTGAGTTTGGTTTACTGATGATGGAGATTTTGGGGTTCTAATCCTGGCTATGTGTATGAAGGTGATTTACCTAAATGTATCACCGCTTGCCCTTCACACATGTGTAGATGTATTGTTTCTACTCACTACCTTCTTTCTTATTCCATATTAGGGTGTTTAAAATGTATATAGCCATCATGGGTAGTAAGATACATAGTAGTTTTTTTTAGCACCGTCTAAAACCAGGTTTAGAAACACATTACTTACCAAAACTAGCACAACCACCTATAAACCAACCAATCAAATAACAATCGAGTATATAATATCTTCGGAATCGCATGATAACTTAAATTAAGATTAAATTATTATTTTAAGGCATAGTCCGGATCAATCTAGAATTTTTAAATCAGTTTTATTATCATTACTTGTTTAAAAAATTGATCTTGCTATATAAACTATATTACCTTTATGGGTAGTAGACTTACCCTTATGGATTACATTATGTAATTATCTTACTAGTTATACCATAGTAAAAAAATTACTTCAAATCAAAAATGAAGTTACAGAATAAATATCAATTTTTAATCCAAATGGTGTGCCGATATTACGTCGTCGGACGCCCAGTGTTCCCATAAACCTCCGCGAGAGCAACTGGCCGGCTCGCGGAGGGTTTTCTCCCGCAGTAAGAAGTAGTTCGCGTGGTTGGCGAGGGAATCTAACATGGTGTATAGAGGGTGGACCAACGCCCCTCATGAACTGATAGGACGGTTCGAAAAAAAGGGTTGTACAACAAAAATGTAAAGGTAGTCAGTAACTGTGTAATGTTGTGAAATAAAGTAATGTCTTACAACATTTAGTTTGAACAATATAGATTATAGTTTGGCTTATATGGTTTGTCCTCATTCTGATTATTTGGTAAAGTGTGTTTCTTTGGCAAAAACAAATCACACAAGTACCTTTCCAAATCTTTTAATAATATGATACCCATTTCGGTGGTCGCATGGGCTAAGGTACTACACTCGCACTAGACTGCCAAAGATGGGGAGAGAGGAGTTCAATCCCGGTTGGATGTACTGAGGCTAGTTTTTCATAAATAGTTTTACACTCCCCCTCCACGAAAATGCGAGTACACTTCCTTTAACTTCAACCTTCATAGTCCTAGCACATTAGGGTATAGCCCGAATGGATAGTAAGATTCGGAGATAAAATATATATATTAAGATTATACATTTAGCCTACAAAGATAACTATTCAAACAAATAGATTTCTTCTCCAACTTAAAATACAGGTAAAATCCCAGAGTAGAAAAGGACATCATAATAAATATAAATTAAATATAATGTTTATGCATCTCTAAATGCTATAATTTTGGGACCAAGCCAATTTCATAAATATTCAAGACCACTACGCACTTGTAAACATTGTTTGCAAACTTTGTTTGGAAACTTTTCCTTGATGTTTCTAACATGTTTCCTGCGTCTAACAAACATAGACAAACAGTTTGCAAACATAAGGAAGCAATTGTTGTCACATTGCTTGAAAACAGTTAAACTACTTTTTTTTCACGTCTAGATTTTGATGATCAAACAAAAAGTGTTTTTTGTCAATTTTTTTTAATTCAAATAATTCCGATGCTCTCTACGATACTTCAATCTATGAATCTTTACCTTTTTTTTCAACTTCATTATTCCTGATAACTTTTCATGGATTTTCATTTAAAACATTTAGTTTATTGGCGCAATTTTGGTAGTCTTCAAAAATATCACATCCTACAAAAGTATATTGGTGTAAAATATTTGTCCACAACATGAGAAATTAAAAAGAAATGGGAAAATAAGAATCACATTTGCTCTGGGTGAACAAATGAAGCTGGCTGGCCCATGCTACTTGTTGTCGACAATGTTTTCAAACAAGTCGAGACAAGCAATCCTTGTTTATTGAAACTCATTTAAAATGGATTACAAGAAACAATGTTTCCTTTTCTGGGAAATTTAAAGGAAACACACAATATTGTTTCAAACAGTTTGCAAACATATCCCAAACTGTTTCCGAGAAACACTAAAAATAAATGTTTGGAAACAAGAACAACATTATTTGCACATGTTTGCGAACAAAATTTCCGGAACATGTTTACAAAAGTCTTTGGGGGAAATTAAAGGTGTAAAATAATAACAAATAAATTATAATTCAATTAAATGTTCAAGAATTTATATATATACGTATAATTAAGTTGGAATGTGTGTATGTACTATAGTTATTACTATATCACAATAAATTGTGAATTATCAAATTTTTAGAGATCTTAAAAGAATTTAAATTTAAGTTTTAGAAAATTTTATGGAATGAACCTTGAGCATTTTGATATTTTACTTTTGAAAGCCTGACATCTTAAAACACCTTACCACTTTTGTGTGTGTGTGTGTGTGTGTGTGTGTAGCTCCAAAATAAATAATCTAGAACTATTCAACTTTAAATACTTATATAAAAGAAACTGAGAATTGGTACCTTACCCATATTTATTTTTAACTTATATTTATTAACAGCCTGACGAATTAACCATTGTGAGCACCAATTCGGATAGCTAAAAATCAAAGACAAAATAGGGTAGGAGTGAGACAATTAAAACTTAAAGGAAATTTAACTGCGTTTGAGAGGAGGGAAAGTTGAAAACCATTTAGTAAAATACACATCAATAAACCCAATGTGGATTTGAGACTTAGCCCTGCCATTACCTGGAAACCAGAATAAACTAATTTGTCCACGTCCCACCAATTAGGGTGTAATGTGTCTTTTTAGAAAGTCAAATGAGTGTCCATAAATATAGGTTTATTTGCTAATGGCCAATTCGCTTCAAACAGTTTAAGGATTAAGTACTTTGCTCAAACATAATAGAGAGATATACTTTAACGTTTTTGTTTTTTAAAGCACCGCGTCTTATTACCTGTTTTGGTTATACTCTTATGTACTAACTACGCTAATAGGTTAAGGATGAGGAAGGTTGAATTTAAAGGAAGTGTACCCACACTTCCATGGAGAGAGATAGTGAGAAACCATTTAGAATAAACCACCCTCAGTACACCCGACCAGTATCGAACCAAAACCTCTCCATCATTGACAGTCAAATCTATTGTGAGAGTGACGCCTTGCTTAGACTATATAGCCACCGGAGAGGGCTAATTACACGTGTCATTTTACACTTGATAAAAGTTTATCAATGTAAAACAATTTACAGGGAAACAAGAACATGTTGTGCTGAATTTTAAACGAGTGTGTCATCGTTTTTATGTAATTCTATGATAAAAAAATAATTGCAACAACATTAACATACTCTTTACACAGAGAGGGCTTTTAAATGTTAACACGTGCTGAGCTATTTCTCATCATTAATAGAAGCCACAGTTTGATAGTAAAAAATAGTTGTGTTCCATTAATATTTATATATCTGCTCGTTAAAAACAAGAGAGAACATTGTTGAAAGCTTTTTAGTATGTCCGTAAGGTAATAAAATGTTGTAGTTTATATTTTTAACGACTTGTTAACTCTAATGTTTTTAACAATGTAACAAAAAAATCTGTTGCCGGAGTTGAGGGGCTTGAAACGTTGTGTACCAAAGGAGCTAAGAGGAATCTATAACCTAATTTGCTTACGAAGGCACATATCTCACAGCTAGAAAAAATTACCAGAGCTACTCTCACGTATTATAAAAATAGTTAACTAGTAAACTAATGATATGAAAGAGGTGTGATAGGATATTTAGAGAAAATGCACCTACATTAACTTTAAGAAGGGTTGGGAGAAAACTTTGAAAAATACCATTTATAAAATTATTTATGGCATATCTGAGAGAGATTCAAATATTTTTTTACCTCCTAGTCACTTTAAATTTAGTATTATTAAGGGTGGTAAATAATCTTTTTAAAATAAAATTGTTCTATTATTTAACTATCGGAAAAAGAAAATTTTTATCTCGAAATTATAATTATCTCCGTGTTTGTAGTTAAACCTTGATTCTGTTGAGAAAAATCTAAGCCCCAATAACCTTTTACCAACTCAAGATAAGGAGTTTTGAAAAGGGTGAGTCAGAGAAAAACTTACAAACTAAAACATAAATTAAAAAAAATGGTTAACTATGAAACTGAAGAACCGTTTAGTAAAAGTAAATTACACTTTTATTGTAATGAATGGTCTAGCTATGTGTGCAAAATGACCAGTATTCAAGCTATTACTCGCCTATGTGTGTAACTATACGTTTTTATACCTAGTATAAGGTAGAATATATAACTTTTATTTAGGGGATAACGAATACACGAATAGGAATTTACATAATACGACTTAACTTCATTACTTTTTACGATTTACATTTCCATAGCATTGCAAGTTAAAATATTAAAACAATGTGACAGTGAAGTTATTATTCTACAGCTCATTTCAAGTTAAGGTGGTATTTACCTTCCAGATCACTGAATATATATTTGGTCCTTTTTTTTAGTAATATATATACAAAGGTATTTATTTTCTTTTTTGCTACAAGTGAAAATCAAAAGAAAAATTTAGAAAACTGATGTTTTACTAATGAGGTACATTTAAAGTAACGATTTTTTTACTAATATGATGCATTTAGAGCTCCAATGTTTTACTAACAAGTTGGATTTAGAAAAACGATGTTTTAATACTGAGGTGCATTTAGACCAAATATATTTTACTAATCATTATGCATTTAGAGCAACGATTTTTCACAATTGAGATATAGGATAGTAATAAAAATTTAGTAATCAGGTGTATTTAGAAGAACAATAGCTCACTAATTAGATATAATTATAAAAGTGATGTTTTACTGATGAAATATAATTAGAAAAGTTTTGTACACCAATGAGCTGTACTTATAAAACTGAGGTTTACTAATAATATACACATAGAACATCAATGTTCAACTAATTATAGCCCACTTCGGTGGCCGCATTGTCACAATAGACTACACTGTTGATGACGGGGAGCTCGTGTTTCGATCCCAGTTGGGTGTACTGAGGGTACGTTTCTTCTAAATTCAATCTTACTCATCTCTAACCCATTAGCGTAATTAGTACATAGCGTTCAGCCCCAATGTATAGTATAACACAGTGTTAGAAAAATTAAAAACAACATGATGTTTTACTAATGAGATATACTTGACACCGGTTCTTTAACAATTAGCTTTATTTATAACGGTAATTTACTAATAAACTACTGAATCTTGTCTCTTTTAGGGGTTCTATAAATGAACCACTGTCCTGAATAATAACCGTAAATGTTGTTTGCTTGGAGATCAAATTATAGAATGTCACACGTCTATATGGATTCTTGCCGGCTTGCAGTAGTAATTAATTCCCTCCTTCCTCTAAGCCCCCATAAATAAAGTTGGCGAGTATTTTAATACTTGTTCTTCAATAAATATTACATATTTAAGGTACCTAAATTTTTTGTCAAGCTGAGTCCCAGACAGGAACAAAATCACCTGATGTACAAATTATTCGTAGCTCACTTTAACTGTGACACCAAAAACTATAAATGTAGCATTTGTATTAAGATCCTTGATTAAATAACGCAACATACGTTTATTTTTAAAATAATTCCTTAAACATAGATTGTTAAAGAAAAACATAGCCACACCGGTGGCCACATGGTTTAAGTGACAAGCTAATTTAGTCTAGTTTGCTCGTGATGGAGTGGTAGGGGCTCGAATCTCTACCGGATATATTGAGGGATTTTATATCCTAAAATGTATTTATTCTTCCCCTCTACCTTCAAGTAAATGTGGGAATCTTTCTTCTAAATTATACTTACATCATCCCTATCTCAGTAGAGTTACTAATGCATCTGACTCACTTCAGTGGCTGCATAGTATAAGGCGTAATTCTAGAGATAAGATGGAATTTTCTATGACAGGGAGATTGGATTTAGAATTCCGTTTAGGTGTACTGAGGGTGTATTATCCCAAATGGTTTCTCCACTATTTATTCATGCAAATGCTGTTACATTACCTCTAAAATACCACCTTCCTCATTCTTAGTGCGTTAGAGTAAATATTAGAATAACTTGAATGGGCAGTACGACACAGCAATTAAAAAATATAAATACATCAATTAAGAATTTATCATCTTTCAGTGAGCCACGAGATTCTACAGCGTGTTCTGGCCAATTTTTTTACATAAAGGGTCTATAGAGAATAAGGTTGTTTGGTAAAACCCTTTTTAAATATGACGTCATAAAACATAATTAATGGCACTAACACATTTTTGATCATGTATCTATTTTACAATATTAATTCCTGCTCTCATAAAAAATCTGAAAAATATTTAAACGTAGTTTTTTATTATGCATTTAACATGATAGTGGCTAGCTTCTTAATTTAAAATACGGGGATAAGGGGAGGGTTTAGATTATATGACGTGCACTGGCATAAGCTTGGAAAGAGGATGAAGAAACAACACATTGATAAATCACATACGGAAAACAGTCCCTGGTGCACCTTCCTGAGATTAGAAATGTTGGGCTCTCAATGAAAGGTCAGGAGAATTTATTTGTGAGCGTTCATAATTTTACCAAAGCGATAAAAACAAAACCTTGTCTTACAGTAGACATGTCACTTTCAAAATAGCAAAAAAAAAAAACCCATTAAATTCTATTATTGTTTGTTAGACTACGGCAGACCAAGAAGAGGCCCAATTTTTCTACGATGACTCCTTACCACCTTAATATTCGGTAGATAAAAAAAAAAGGAGAAGAAATAATTGTCCTTCTCTCACATCTAATCCCTAAAATGTTCCTTATCATCAGCTCCCAGATTTTGGTTTCAATACAGTCTGGAGTAAAACAGGTTTAGTCTGTGTTACTGTGTTGATGTACTATGTCGGCCGGTGACTTAGAACTATCTGAGATCCAAATGTGGTTGATAAAGGTCAAATTCAACCAACTGATTTAAAATATTACTTGGAATGAATTAAAAACTCAATGTAGATGATCAACCCTAACGAATCTAGTCTGGACCTAGCGCCAGCGTCCCTACTTCGGTGGCCCCATGGCTTGAAACACTATCCTTACAGTAGACTAGGCAGCTGATGATGGGGAGACCGAGGTTCATATCTCAGTCGGGTGTACTGAGGTTTTTTCCAAAATGGTTTTCTACTCTCACTTTGCGAAAATTTAGGTACACTTCCTGTAAATTTAACCTTTTTAATCCCTACTCACCCGCCTCGGTGGCGTAATTGGCTAACGCGCCAGTCGTGTTGAGCCAGACCATCAAAGACGGGGAGATCGAGGTTCGAATCTCGGTCGGGTGAACTGGGGGTGGTTTTTCCTAAATGGTTTTCCACTCTCTCTCCACGCAAATGCGAGTTCACTTCCTCTAAATTCAACCTTCCCAAATCCTAATCCATTAGTGTAACTAGTACATAAGAGTGTAACCCGAACGGGTAGTAAGACGCGGTGCTAAAAAATAATTGGGATTTGTATCAAGGTTATACTTATTAACCAAAACTCTGTTGATACAAATTCTGCAATGTTTGTTAAGTTATAACCCTCTAAGTTTATAACACTTTATTAGTGCAAGATAAATTAGAAATAAATCAATGTCAAGACCTCTACAGGAAAAGTTTCCCCTTAAGACTGAAACATTAAAAAAAAAA
>CABFWB010001025.1:99793-120825 GCA_902151455.1 Timema bartmani | reverse complement strand
AAAAAAAAAAACACTGCAAAAAATAAACAAAATAAAACTTTGACGTGTTAAAAATACACATCGACAAGTTTGAGGATTGCGACCCTTAAAAGACAGAAACTGCCACAAAGCCAGGAAAATAAAGAATTATGCCAAGGTTTTTCACAATATTTAGTTTGTTTATTTTAGGTGTGTGTTTGTGTACTTAATTCTGATCTGAGAGGTCAAGGTTTGAGTACCGAATGAATCCATTGTCAGTGAATCTATCATTTAAAATACATCCTATCAGTTTTTAGAAAACCTAGCCATGTTGAAGATAAGGAGCCGTGATGCTTCAGATGTTGAGACAATTTAGTTCCAATCCTGGTGAGGTTAAACATTTAGTTTTCACGGAGGATGGATTCAGATTTCACTGCAGTCACCATTTGAGTGTGGAGTGAATAAAAAGACTTATAGAAGACTGCACTGTTAGATAAATAAAAAAGCTTTATTTTCCAAAATATTTCAAGTAAAAATATTATTAAAAGCTTTAAATTTTTTAATATCTGTAAGGAGATTCAGGGAAATTACTTAGGTTTCATTTATTTTAAGAAATATAAAATAAAATCTATAGATAATTTATGATGTTAGGTGAGTAATACGGGCTCTATTATAATAGGTTTATTGATTTCATAAGAAAGTGGTTTAGGTTTATTTAAGAGGTATATAGCTGTATATTTTTGTTAAAAAATCACAAAATTTTGAATTTATGCAGGTATTTACTGCATACTAGGGGTCTGTGAGATTGGGGTTTTTTTTTTAGAGTCANGTATTTACTGCATACTAGGGGTCTGTGAGATTGGGTTTTTTTTTTTAGAGTCAAGTATTTCAAAAAGCTGCTGAATTTGAGCCTAGGCCCTATTCATAATTTTAAAATATTAAGAGTAAATTATATTTTGTTTATTCTAAAAGTAAAATTGTATATTTAAAATGTCAAGAGTCAAAACAAACATAAAATGTAAATACCACATCTTTTAGATGTGAGATTTTAAAAATATATGGAAACAACACATGTTCTTAAAATAAGAAAAAAAAAAGTTAGAAAATGTTAATATTGATTTTTAAATTAGAAATAACAAAACATGATTTATAATAAGAACAACATCCAACTATATTAAGAAAAATTATTAAAATGGTTTCAACACTCGTAACATTAAGACATTAAAATTATACTAGCAGTTACAAAATAAGTTAATAAAATAGACGATTTAATGAGCTAGTATTTCCCAAAAATAAGCCTCTGTAACTTTAATTACCCTATAAGAAAATTTAAGAATCACAAGTAGTTAGAATTTGAGATGTTTCATATTTCGTTTATTAGTCCTTACTGTAATAATCATGCATAATGACTACTCCTGTTTCAATTCCATTCTTCCGTGTGCAAATGCCAATGCGCCTTATGAGAACTACTTATTCTCACTAGAAATTTATCTTATTACCAAATTTATTTAGATTCAATTTTTAATGATTAAAAAGTTGATGATCATACTTTTTAATGAAAAATAAGATGGTTAAAATCATAATTTTAGAATACCGTATGAAATAATTAATGCTTTTTTTATTTAAATATGGTAAATTTGGTTAAATTTTTACAGCAATGTTGATCAACGCTGATTTTAGGCAGGTTAACCAAAATAATTCTATATTTACTAAGGTATTCTCAATGTTAAATCTATTTTAAGTGAAATTATAGCTTTAGAAAGGGACCATGTTAAAATGGTATCCAGCATTTAGTGATTTATTTAGTTAGGTATTTTTATTTTCATTGCATTGTCATGGCAATGCAACTTCAATCGAGGATAGTTCAAAATGGACGAAAATATTGAATTAGTTTACCAGTTAAAAATAGTTCTAGAGCTCTATTGCGTTATTAATATCAACTTTGATGATAATTTTAACATTTAAAAAATCTTTAAAGAACTATAAATGGTGAATATACTATCTAAATTAAACAGCCTACACTTATCCATTGCCTTTTAAAAATTATTTGTACGTACAGAACATCAAAAGGAAGCTCAAAAGCTTTAAAAAACTTTCAATCTCGAACCCGAAATTTAATAATAAGCTCGGCTTAAAGCTAGAAATTCGAGTACTAGCAGAGCCCTATTACATACCCAGTGATTTGGACATGCACTAAATTTTAATTAGGTGACTTTTCGCCTCGATAAGAAGAGTAATTATCATAACCCACATAACCAACTATCTAACCTAAAATAAAGCAGTAAACTTATCTAAATAAACATTCAAAATTGGCACTTGTATTTATGATAGGTATAAGTTATGGTTTTTTTGCTTCTCGGACCGGTTTGTATGTATAAAAAAACTTTCTTTCTATAGCGGCATAAGAATGACAATTTTTTTATAGTGCTGCTCTTTTAAATATTAAGTTTAGGATTTAATCAAGCTATTTAAAAAAGCATAAGGTCTTTAGCAAATTATATTCTTCAAAAACAACAAATCCCTTTCTCTCTCTCTCTCTCTCTCTCTCTCTATATATATATATATATATATATATATATATATAGAGAGAGAGAGAGAGAGAGAGAGAGAGAAAGGGATTTGTTGTTTTAGAAGGATATAGTATATATATATATATGTGTGTGTGTGTTATGAATAGTTGGTTCTAGCGAACTTTGGCTTTTATACCAGATGAGAAATTACTAAAAGCTCACAGATGTGTTTTATCACTTTTACAAGTGAGGTCAATTTAGGCCCCTTTTCAAAGGGACAGATTAAATTTGTGGAGCTAATGAAAATGTAACTGTTTTAGTAGCTTTTAAACTTAAATTAACTATATATGTATACAAGCATATGGACTACAAGTGGTTAGAAAGGCCACTAATACACACTTTCTTTCTTGTATGATATATGATTTATTAGCTAGGCTTGAGCTTGGCTTTTTAGACCAATGGGTGGCTTTTGTAACCTTTAAGCTATAATTTTATTAATTAAAATATTATAGTTTAATAAGTGTATTTATTAATAAATACACACACAATTGATAAAAACCTGTAAAACTCCCTCATTATTCAAATAAATCTTACGCCGTTTTCCATTTATTGGGCTATAGTGTAAAGAAGAAGGTTATCGTATAAATAGAAGGCGGATGGGGTGGGTTAGAGTTCCCACACAAAAATCCTCTTTTGGAACATCAGTAAACTGATTCTAGAAAGAGTTTTCTTACAATTTATAGGCTATTGAAGGGTAAGTTTTTCCGCAGTCATGCAGCTATACAGGAAACCACCGCCTGGTAGAAGGCAGACGATATCGCAGGGGAAATCAGTGGGTGAATCTTTGCTTGGGGGATTGGGATGGAGTTTTTGAGTGTTGTGGGCTAGGGGTGGAGGGAGTGGAGGAGGAAGGGGGCGATGTAGTAGGAGGGGTAAGTTAAGAGGAAAGGAATGCAAAAAAAAGGGACACGTATAAACCAATATTTCATCAAGTGTAAGTGAGAATACTTGATAACGTGCTATGAGATTGTAAAGGAAGATTTCACCCATTTATATTAGAAACAATAATTTTACTTAATCTATGCCGCACTTACAAAAGTACGCCACCTATCCTTATATAATCCACATTATTACATTCTATTTCTTTCACATTCATTATTATAGCTTTTATTTGTTTGAGGATGGATATTTAAAGTGAGACAACACTTTAAAAGAGTAATAATAACCTTAATCTTGTAGGAATTAGCTTAGTATGGCTAACTACAAGTGTAAGGGGGACTGGCTTGATACAAACAGATAACTAAAATAGCTCAGTGTTTTTTTTTAAATACCCTAACACTATACATGTTTTATTTTATCAAGTAGTAACAATAATAGTTTAATTTACATATCTAGTTAACTAGCAATGCATTGCGAGGTTACCCCAGGCATCGCTTTTATTTGCTCTAAACAGATAAAAAAATAATATTTTATTTCTTCCTCGTCAGTTTTTAATATTTCTAAAAATCTAGTCAAAACTTTGAAATTACAGCTTTGAGGTGTTCACCTTTGTGAACAGGGGCTACTAATTTTAAAATTTCACCCCTCTAAGCTAACCAAACTGTTTTGAATCTTATTATTTTTTAATTTATGTTTTTAGGCTTATTATTTATTACGCTAGTAGGACTATTATTTTACTTTCACAGTGTCAAGAGGCCTAATATTATTCCTAGTCGTGTTTAGAGCTAATACATTAAATGTATATTAAGTTTGATGCTGTGATAGAAATTTCAGAAGCCATGTCCTAATGTGGGACGCGATAAAAGTTCAGGCCATTTGCAGTTTTTTTTTAGCAAAACATTTGTTGGGTCAAAATAAATCAAATATGGCTTCTATACAAACATTTAGTTTAATTTTTCTCGCGTGGCGACCTCAACATTTATTAAACATCTGTCAAAAGTGTCCTGGAATTTAAAGACCACTTTTTATCTTCATTTTAAAAGCTTGTCATTTAGTGTCGCTATGCTCATAACAGATACTCAACAACTGTTGATATCACCGTGTGATGAAAATTAAATTCTCTATTTGTACTGGAGCAACATTTGATTTATTTTGTCCAAAAAATATTTTGATCAAAAAACTGCATAAATACTGGCCTTTATTCGCGTTACCTGCACCCCAACTTACATCCTGGGGGCATCAAAGATTCTTAGTATTATAGTGATAACAAAGTAGGGTGTATGTGGGAGTGGGGGGAGGGAGGTGTAATGGAACCAATGACCGCTGTCCCAGGTGGTAAGAGCTCAAATGTTCTATAAATAGCCTGATATATATATTATACAGGATAAGTAGCTATTTACGGATACTGACAGTAACACATGATTGGGTGGGTAAATATGAGTAAACACTCTGTGCATAAAATCAGTTCTTCTCATACCTTTTGATAAAATCGACATTAAAGTTTGAGAGTGGCGATTTGGCAACGCTGTGCCTGAAACTTACATCAAACGTATGTATATGTTAGTTCGAAGGTTGATCCTAACAGGACTATACATTGCTCCAAACGGCGTATGGACTCTGTGTGGACACGGAGGAACAAGTTGATGTCGACTGTCGTAACAGCCGCATGGATTTGTGCCACAATATCCTCGGACGATTGTGGTGGATACACCAGGGCCGCTTTGAGGTGACCCAACAAAAACATCTAGTGGTGCTAGATCCAGTGACCTTGATGGCCATTCCACCGGCTCCCCTCTTACCCGATCCACTGGTTGGGGTGGCCTTCATTAAGTAGTCTCCACACTTGTGCCCCATAGTGTGCAGGGGCGCCGTCACTCTGATACCATATCCTCCATACCTCCAGCAGTCCAGGTAAAACACTGTCAAGGAACAGACGGTCTCTTTGGGAATAAAAACGAGCTGATATCAAATAGGAGCCCCCAATCGCATCCCCAACAATGCCGGACCATACATTAACGCTGTTTCGATGCTGATACGCACGAAAACGAGTGGCGTGTGTGCTAGCACTTGCCCACAGGTGAGTGTTATGGGTGTTATTCATTCCTTCTCGTGTAAGACAGGCTTCCTCAGTCCACAGAGTGTTCCCAATGGAGTCCGGATCTGCAGCCACTGGTGGCGAGGCAGATCAACCGGGAGCAGATGCTGTGCTGCTCTATAATGGTATGCGTGGTAGCCATCATCAGGCAACACCTGCATGACTGACCCCTGTGTTTAGCTTAGTTTAGTAGCTAGAATAGCTAAATTAGGGACGGGGGGAACTAGGTAGGGGGTGGATTAGGAAATTCAACAGCCAAGGGTGGAAGGAAGGGTGAAAACTGAAGTGTGGTGGGTAGAAAGTAGGCGGGGCACCAACTCCGGTAGGGTGCCTCCCCAGGTGGTGGATATGGGGATGCCCACCTCTGCTGGGCGCTTGGCATACTCGGGAGTGAAATCCCGGGCATTGTGAAGGGCCCAGCGGGGAGGGTACCAGGGGGGGGCGTAATACACCCGGGGCGGACCAAATGGAACTAGGGGTGGTTGAATTTCATTTAAGTTAAGAGCCAAAATCTGTTATGTAATGTTAAAAAGGAAATTCATATTGAAATTGTAAAAGAAAAGTCAAAGTTATGGGGACAAACGGCCCGGATTTAAAGTTTGTAGGATACCGGGCCTGTAAAAAACTGATTAAATAAATTTAAAAAAATCCGTCATGACCACGGTGACCCCTGTGATATGTGCATTGTTAGTGCTACGTCTCAGGAGCTCCGCACTGGCTGCTCTTGGAAGACAGTTTACCTGCTACCCATGGACCAGTTTCCCGGAAACTCTGTTCCAAACGGCGAAACACATTTACGTTTAGATGACGTCTTCCGGAGAAGCGATCAGCGTCCAGTCGCGCCGATGGTCCGGCTTGGCTTTCAGATTATCCCACGGCCATTGCCATAGCTCAGTATTCTGTGAGTGTGTAGTCCATTGCTGCTAGAATACACTGACCTCGTATTACTGTCTAAGTCTAATGAAATTTCATACTCAGTGTTGCCACATCACCCCTCTCTAACTTAAATATCTTTTATTTCAAAAGGTATGGGAAGGACATATTTTTTGCAAATAATATTTCGACTTGTATTTACCAACATAATCATGCGTGACTGTCCGTATCCACGAATTACTAATCACCCGGTTTACAGTATAAACAACATACAAAGTGGTCCGTTAGAGTTAATATACTGGGCTATAAAATTTAATTCAAACTCCTCTGACAAAGGTTTTGTGTTTATTGATAGGTGTTGTTGCTGCCTCAGGTAAGGTTAGGTTGTAATATAAATAACGTACCGGTACTATATCCCTGTGTTTATACACTTAAGACTAGAGGTTCTGTGAGCAATACAGGTTTTAAAGTTACCGTTATGGAATTTCGTAGGCCTACTCATTTTAAAGAGACGTCTAAGATAATAGTCTTAGAAAAATAACTTTTGCCTTAAAACTTGCTTATGTAGACACTGTTGATTCATGTAATTTGATATTATATGTTTAATGGTAAGTCCAGAGATGTCTAGTCTCGAGTATATATAGTGTATATTTGATGCAACCTCCTAGAGGCTCCTTACACCTTGAAAACACACTCTCCCACCCCACACATCCCCCAAGTGTTTGTTCAAGTGATTTAAAGTACACACACACTCAGACATTCCACTCCACTCAACTCAAATCCTACCAGTCAACTACGTGTGTGCGGTCCAAACAACTTCCCTTCCTTTGGGTACAGAGGCTGCAAAGACAGACAATCTGGTAATGTAATCAAGCAAGTTACAACAACAAACTCTCTCTCTCTCTCTCACAGGGAATCTAATCTTCAGAGTAAGTGCATCCAAATCCACGACTAGGTTTCAATCAGTTTCATACCACATTCGATTACATCCTTGAGTCCTGTTGTCTCCAACATGTTTTAAAATTGATTCACACTTTCACCAAAAATAGGGAGCAGAATAAACTCGAGTGGTGCAACAATTTACACGATCGTGGAGAAGGGAGCAGAATAAACTCGAGTGGTGCAACAATTTACACGATCGTGTAGAAGGTAGCAGAATAAACCCAAGTGGTGCAATAATTTACACGATCGTGGAGAAGGGAGCAGTATAAACCCGAGTGATGCAACAATTTACACGATCGTGGAGAAGAGAGCAGAATAAACCCGAGTGACGCAACAATTTACACGATCGTGGAGAAGGGAGCAGAATAAACCCGAGTGATGCAACAATCTACACGATCGTGGAGAAGGGAGCAGTATGAACACGAGTGATGCAGCAATTTACACGATCGTGGAGAAGGGAGCAGTATAAACCCGAGTGGTGCAACAATTTACACGATCGTGGAGAAGGGAGCAGTATACACCCAAGTGGTGCAACCATTTACACGATCGTGGAGAAGGGAGCAGTATACACCCAAGTGGTGCAACAATTTACACGATCGTGGAGAAGGGAGCAGTATACACCCAAGTGGTGCAACAATTTACACGATCGTGGAGAAGGGAGCATAATAAACCCAAGTGGTGCAACAATCTACACGATCGTGGAGAAGGGAGCAGTATAAACCCAAGTGGTGCAATAATCTACACGATCGTGGAGAAGTATGTTGGTCATTTTATCTTAGAATGCAAACAAGAAATACATAATTATTAAAAAAAAATTTTTTTGAGGTTGTAAACACATTTTTTAGCTATTTCTAGGGCTTGGTCTCAGGGAAATGTCCTTGGAAATTAAAAAAATTCTCTTAAAGAAATAAAATGTGCTTTGAAAATATAATTATTGTTACTTAAATTTACTTTATAGTTACTGAAGTGATCTGAATATCTTTGATAAGCAGTTTGAAAATAATTTAATTTCTTAAAGCTAAATAAGTTTTACAAAACCGTATACTCATTACTCAATATTTTTGTTATTATTACCATGATTAATATCATTATTATTTTGTAAATAATTAAAGATAAATTGTGGCTATACATTAATAAAACTTTTTTTTTTAGAAATATCTTCAAAATATGCACTTTACTCTCCAAATATGGTTTAAATATTATCATGAATTAAATCTGAAAGAGCTTGAAACACACTATACAACACAAAATAATTGTTGTTGTTGTAGTAATTGATGTTTAAAACAGGTTTATATCTTGTCCAGCATTCAAATGGAGCTAAGAAATATATTATGACAGGTTGTAAACGTCCTCCTATCCTTGTTTATTAACTCGATTGGTATTTCATTTTAATTTAGAGTTTCACTGTCCCAACACAATTCAACACGGATTGACACACGTGCTTTCCATTCAACGAGACGTTTTAAACCTCTTTAAAACACTTCACACCCGCTTTGGTGGACGTATGGTCTAAGGCGTCACTTTCACATTAGACTAAATTGCATGCCAGGGAGATCAAGGTTCGACTCTAGGTCGGGTGTACCGAGGGTGTTTTTTTCCAAAATGGTTTTCCACTTTCTCTCCACGCAAATGTAAGTACACTTCCTTTAAATATAGCCTTCCTCACCCCTTAGACCATTTAATTAGTACATAAGCGTATAGCCTGAACGGGTAGTAAGACACGTTTCTTAAAAAAATCTTGACGCCGCTCTTGACCTGTTTCGCAAGCGCTGTGAATAAAGTGTTGGTGGTAATCGTTGTCTGGATCTTCCAAGTTGTTCACAGCGGCCCAAAATGGACAAAAGCTGACAATATTTCAACTGTTACCAAAAACCAGTAATTGATTGTCACACTACCAAGTTTGTGTCATGCTCTTGTTTAGTCGCTAAAGTTTGTGAATCCACAATGAGTGCCTTAGTCCTCACATAAACCTTTAATTTTCACCTTAAGTTTCTAAACTATTTAAATGAAACGAATTAAAGTTCACACTTCAGTTTAATTTATACAAAGGGAGTTGTCAGTGGAGATATTATTTAAATGAGCTAAAACTAAAGAAATGATGAGAGATTCCAGTTTTATTCTCACACGTATCGTCTACATAGCACTTGGAGTTTGAATGTCACCAACGTTGGGATTACCTGGGCTGATTCAGAGCAGAAATGTTTATACTTAAATATCAGGTATAGTCAAAACCTTTAAGAATATATCCCCTTCCTTTAGGTTTCAAAGACATTAGATTTCCCAAATAAACCTTCTGGAAAAAGTATGCTCTAAAGTTTATCGTAAAATATCATCTCTAGGCTGAAGTTCGGCATAACAGTCAACAGAACCTAAGAACATGATGGAAATATCATCTCTAGGCTGAAGTTCGGCACAACAGTCAACAGAACCTAAGAACATGATGGAAATATCGATGAGTTTTGTGTTGTATCATATTTTTCCTTTTAGATTTTTTTGTTAGAGATCCAAAGGGCGATTAAATTTGATGATTGAAAACATGAAAGAAAATAAGTGCCCAGTATATTAATTAATAAAAACTGTTTAGTAATAGCAATCGTTATGACATGAATATCATATTGGCAAAAAAAATGTTATTTTTGCTTCCTTTCTCTGTTATATGGCTGTACTTCAGAATATTTATTTTAATTTTATCCCTAGCCCTTAAATCAAGGGTAGCTGACCAATGACTTTTTTCAATTGATATACTTTCAAAATGTCCTGTAATTATTTAGTTCAAAAAGGGTATCTGTAAGTTATTTATGATATCAATAATTTTAAACATTTTTTTTTAATTCAACGGTAGTTTATTTATGATTTATTTTCTTATTTGATTTTTTTTAAAAATAACTCTTAAGATTTTTTCAAAATTGTTATCTGAAGAATATTTCACATGATAAACGTATATATAATTTTCTAAGGTCAATTAATTTAAAAGTGGTTTAATTATGACAAATTTTAGAAAATTTAAAATTATTTGAAAATGACCTTTAAATTTTTAGTTTAATATTAATATATTACATTGACTGCAGTCCATTTTGAGATATGTGTAGTGACGCATATACTATATGTGAAACAAGATTTGTTATATTTTAATAACCTTCAAATACTTATAATTTGTATAGCTTTTTTTTAAATATAATTTTGAATGGTGTAGCAGTGAAGTTTAACCTTCATTAAAGCCAAGAATGTGTGAGCCATGTAAGATTTCTCTTTTAACACTTTAAATATTTTCTATTTTGGAAAAATTTAGTAATTTTTAGCAAACAAATAAAATATAGAAATATAAGTTTTAAGTGAAATTAAAGAAGTATCTAATCTTTACATCAAAACTCCCACTTTGTGTAGCGAGCACAAAATTAAATGCAAGTTCAAATGAAAACTATCACAGATGTATTAAAAAGAAAATGATTCGGTTTCCATATTACAGACTATTTACTAAAACCGTTTAACAATTTATTAGGAAGAGAAATGTTAGTATGATTCTCAACCCTAATATAATAATTAAACTCCTACAGACGTTACACATTAAAAGGTTCTTTCAATGTTTGGTATAGTATCTTATATTTTTAATGTTAATTAAAGCCATTTTCTACAGTTTTATAAAATGTTTTTGTAACAGCTTCACATATAATTTTTGTCACTTTTAAACGAGATATACCGATAAGCTTACCATACTTGTCAAATTCACATAAATAAAATTATAATTTAATGCTCTTTAAACTGCCAGTAAAGGAGTTAGAGTGAACCAAATATAATTAGTAAGTCATTGTATATATTTTTAAATATTAATACATATTAAATTATTAATTTCTGTCAAAATTAAACTGGAGCTATAATTTATATTTAAATGTATGGGCAATTAACAACCTCGGTGGTCGAATTAGCTCAGGTATAACTCTTGCAATATCTATTTATGAAGTGTCTAACGTGTACTTTTTTCCTGAGGTGAGCATTTTATCCCAAGACCTCCGAGATTGACCTCCCACATTGGAATGGACTACTACTGACAGGATTATCCAAGTTAGAATCCCTATCGGGTGAAGTGAGGGGGTTTATTTGAAAATCGTTTTCAACTACCTATAATCGCAAATGCAGGTACACTTCCTCTAAATCCAACCAGATTCATCCCTAGAATATTAGCGTAATTATATAATACTATATATGCGTAGAATCTGTGTGGACAGTGAGACGCGTTGCAACCCCCCTCCCCCCCAAAAAAAATTAAATGCAATTTGTATAAATCCAAAAATCACACAATGCAATTTGTATACATCCAACAATCACACAATGCAATTTGTATACATACAAAAATCACACAATGCAATATAGTTTACAAATGTTCCAAATAATAAACTGATAAATATAAGTAGCTTGTAAAATAATATTAAATTACAGTTCGCAACACAATATAAAATCTAGAAAGGTCACACCTATATACTAATTGGTGTCACATATTATAGGGGCGTATTCTCATCGACCAAACATTTAATAAAGGTAATACAAGCAAGGCTATAGAAACGCTTAGTTTTAGAGTAATTAAAGGTTGTCCTCAAATATTTATTAATCGTACGGAGGAACCATTGCTTATTCACCAGATTTGAACACGATTGATTTGAGATTGTTTACTCAACTCATGTGGCTAATGTTGACGTTTTAAGAAAGCGTATCTTAAATGTATGTGAGAAAATACATAAAACCCAAGGTGGACCCAACGGAGTTCGACCAAGTGGAGAAGGCAGGCTCAGAGGATACCTTGAACAATTATTGTAACAAAATGTTGTATCTTGTTTTTGTTTATTTATTATTATTATTATTATTATTATTATTTAGCACCACGTCTTACTACCCGTTCGGGTTATACGCTTAAGTACTAATTACACTAATGGATTAGGAATTGGGAAGGTTGAATTTAGAGGAAGTGAACCCAATTTTGCGTGGAGGAAGAGTGGAAAACCATTTAGGAAAAACCACCCCGAGTTCACCCAACCGAGATTCGAACCTTGATCTCCCCGTTCTCGGCAGTCGAGCTCAACACGACTAGCGCGTTAGTCAACTAAGCCACCGAGGCGGGTTGTTTTTGTTTAACTTTGTCTTGTTTAGTTGCATTGCTTCTTCTGTTGGATCAAATTATTAACTGACCAATAACTTTTCACCTAGCTCTAAAACTAATCGTTTCTAGACCCATGTTTATATGATGTTTGGTGGATGTGGGAATACGCCCCTAGAATATTTGACACCAATTAATATACACACTGTATATATGTGTCTGGTACATCCGTATCTAAAAAAATTAATATTAAATTATATCCTTACAACATCTGTATTTGGTGACATAGTGGTCTAGGGGTAAGGTGTCATACTTCTGTGCTGGGGGTCTGGGGTTCAATCCAATGTTCCGGCACATATTTATCTGATTATAAAACCCTTCCTTCACCTCTGACAAGACGTGTGTTAATCACAACTTGTGAATATGTGGAATGCCAGGTCTCCACCGTGGTTCGGATCCCACGTTAAATTGTAGGTCCTCCATTTCATTTCACAATCACCCTACCATTCATTACACATTAGCGTAAGTGCGTATAACCCAGCTGGGTAGTAAGACGCGGTGCTAATAATAATAATAATAATAATAATAATAATAATAATAATAATAATAATAATGATAACATCCATATTTAATTATGCTAATAGGGTATGAATTAATAAGGTAAAACTCAGACAAAATGTACTCGCATTTGAACTTATTTAAAGTTGAAAAAGATTTAGGAACAACACCCTTAATGCACCCAGATGGGATTAAAATCCAAACTCCCCTATAATCGACAAACTACATTAGATGAGCCTGAAATTTAGTATTTGTGGCCACCAACGTGGGTAAAATGTTATGAAACGTTCTCTTTGAAAATAATAGGCTGAAGCCGATGAATCCCCTTATGGACTATTTATTATTAATACGGCTAGTTTATTCTTACCAAAAAAAGTGAAATAAGTGGGCCATTACATTTTACTAATTTCTTTCAGCGAATGATACAATATTATTTCGTAATTTTTTCAACAGCCAATGCTAGGGAGATATGTGGACGATATAACATAATAGTATTTAGTAGTATAACTTTGTTGAAAGTTCTATCAAGACGTTAAAATAGACGTCTCAAAGTAGCAGATTAGCTTCTTCGTCATCGGACAGTTTGTTGAACCGACCGTAAATTATTGTGTTTTATATATGTGTTATGTTATGTTATGTCACACTTTATCATTGTCTACCCTCTGAAAATAAGCCATACGCTAGTTAAATAATATATTTCCAAACACACTGAACGAATAAGTATAATAAAGCAATGGTCTTTAATACGCACATATTAAAATAATATCCAAGCATAAAAAATAGAAACAATAACATTGATTATTAAATATGAAAATACTGAAGTAAAGTCCTTTGTTCTCTGAATTAACAACCCGTCATGAAAAGATAACTAAGTGGACGATAATATGCTAAGTGTTCAATGCCAACAGTAGTGTTGCTAAAAGAGATGATACCCAACTAATGAGGTTAGTATTATTAGACTTGTACGAATTGGATACTTTTGTAGAAGAGCTAACGATACAATTATCAATGTTTATTATATTCTGAAAATTGAAAAATGACACCTGGACACGGGAATCGAACCCGGGACCTCTGGCTTAGTACGCCAATGCTCTAACCACTGAGCTATCCAGGATTCGTCTCGTGCCCTGGGTCATTCTTCACTCATATTTTAAGGCAGAGTCTATGATGGACTGGCGGAAATCGTCGGCTACAAGTATGTGATTATATTAATATCACGAGCCATCGGATAACGCAGCCATCTGCGACTCGGTAGTTGGCTGTTATGCTGCCATTTGCACAATTATTAAATTGTACGGGATCGCACATATATTAAGAATTAATAGCCAGAGCTATTATTTATGCTTATTAGTAGGGAATTACTCCACTAGATATCATATTCTGAAAATTGAAAAATGACACCTGGACACGGGAATCGAACCCGGGACCTCTNAATGACCCAGGGCACGAGACGAATCCTGGATAGCTCAGTGGTTAGAGCATTGGCGTACTAAGCCAGAGGTCCCGGGTTCGATTCCCGTGTCCAGGTGTCATTTTTCAATTTTCAGAATATGATATCTAGGTGGAGTAATCCCCACTAATAAGCATAAATAATAGCTCTGGCTATTAATTCTTAAATGTTTATTATAGTTGATAGTGATATAATAATATTGCGAATCTGGGACACATCAAGCGTAGCCCAGTAGTGGAAAGATTAGCCAGTACTAACGTACCATTGCCCAGAGGTTGCATCCTTCTTCTTTCCGTGCCCTGATGAGATGAGGGTTATGGTGAGTATGAGGGTTATGGTGAGTATGAGGGTATGGTGCCAGTAGAAACACTTTAGCCTAACTTAAGTTTAAATAACCAAACTGTGGTGACCATTGGGATAATCCCTCTTTCGGTAAAAAATACCCAAAGTACCATCCGGGTATGGAATCTGGACCCCTAGACTCGTAGCCAGGTGTACTGACCACTACACCACACGGCAGCTTATATTTGTTGGTATTGTTTAAATAGGTTTATTCTTACTGATATAATTTATATTTATAAAATGAACAGTTAGTTTGTCTGTCATGAACACTGCGAGACATCTACCACATCCAGAGATCTGACATTTTAAAAATCAGTAGCCTCAGTGCATACGTGGAATTTTAAAACTTTGATTATATTTTCATAAATAAATTAAAAACCGGATCAGAAACAAAGCAACATTAATAAAATGAAGGGTTTGTTTATCTGTCATGAGAATTGCGTAATATATACTGCACATAGAGGTCTGACATTTTAAAAATTAGTAGCTCTTGGGCAGGAAAGTGTGCACCCCGAAAACGGAGTTTTTGAATTTTGATAATTAAAAAATAAGTAATTAATCATTGAGTTGAGCCCCGGGCAGCGCAGGGCTTAAAAGAACTAACTTGTTACCTTCCATAGTGTTCAATATTGAAGCTAAAATGATTTCTACCGGGCAACGTCAGGCCCTTTAGCTAGTCAACAATATAATTAAAATTATTTTAAACAATACTACTTATATTGGTAGCCTTAGACTGCTTAGTTTTTAAACTAAATCTATGGATAAAGAATTTGTAGCAAGGGTGTAAATTATATCTGCATTTGCATCTGGTTAGGGTTTAAATATAGGTGTGATACACCATGGGGGATTTTTCTCGTGTAATTTCACCCACCTTCTTTAGGAATGAAAATATTAAAATATGATCTTAAGTCACGGATACAGTCGTAATTGACATATTATGACTGGATGCACTAAGGGTGGTGTTTCCTTAATATTTTCCCACTAGCCCTCCACGAAAATAGGGGAATACTTCCTTTTAACTCTACCCTACTCATTACTAACAAATTAGCCTAATTGAAATGCTAACAGCTCGTAAGAATAGGTGGAAAAACCTCTAGCGGGGTAAGGGTAAAGCAGGTAGCAATTATATTATATGTACTGTACCTGAACTCTCGTGAATATTACAAAACCGTTTAGGGAAAATCATTTCAATATACAATGCCAGGATTTGAATCCTGACCTTCCAGTCATATATCAACAAGACTAGATGATACCTATGTCTTAGAACGTGTGACCACATATTCATGAGTGTAACATTGTATATACAGTGAAGTCTCATATATCGATTCGAATTTCCGGTCTATTCGGATTGAACTTTAGCTAATTATTTTATGAGTGAATAGTGGTTGTGACATGTTTTAAGTGTTTTATAATTTGTTGCTGTGAAAATAAATGGTGAATTGTAGAATTATATATTGTTTTAGTTAATTTCTCCTATAATTTCCGGACTATTTGAATTTTCGTTGATCCCTATAACATCCGGTCCCAGTTAGTCCGGATAAACGAGGTTCCACTGTACAACGAAAAGCACAAAACTAAATATAATTATGTTATATTTAGCAGAATAAACTAGCTCATATTTGATGAATCCGTATTCCCATTTTGGTGCAATGAAGCTTCTCCCGATGATTCCCCAATGAGTTTCACGAACTACCGCTCACAATCCATCCATCATGGGATTACATTACTGGCATGTCTGGCCATCTGCATGAGATACAGGCCCATTAACTGTGGGCACACACAATTATTATTTCACCGAACGACGTGGATTCCAGGGAAATTACCATTTACGTACCTTGATTTATACGCATGTATTTTATTTTATAACTTATCAGCCCTTAAAAAAAACAATTTCAGTTATAAAGTTGTAATGCATCATTGATTGCGGAAAATATTGTTGGATTGGCAAATCGTTATTTTTGTCGAGTATTCAGTGTTATTTCAGTCAAAATAAAAATAAGCTTTACAAATTATAATGGCACCTCTTTGCTCCCGTGATTTGGTGGTACAAGACAAATTCTCAAACAAATAAATGCTAGCTTCAAATCTCAGGGGTGCATATAGTAATGTATGTTAGTTTACTATTTTATATTACATTTCTGAGTCATGTTTACCTTTGTACAGATTTTTTATTCTATTTTTGGCACCAAGTAAAGTATTACCACCCGTTAGGATTTTACACATACGTTCTAATTACGTTAATGCGTTAGGGATAAGGAAAGTTGAATTTAGAGGAAGTTTAACCACATTTGCGTGGGGGGAAAGTGAAAAACAATATAGGGAAAACCAACCTCAGTAAATTTGACCAGGATTTGAACCCCAATCCCCCTGTTATTTTGTACAGTTAAAATACTACTAAATAAACTATACTTGATAAAATCGCTGCGAGAAATGTGTGGTTACTATTGGGAAACAGTGTTGTCATTCTCTCGCGTTCGTATGGTCAATCTCCCCTCAAATATGAGACAAGTTTCGCAACGCTGGTTAGTCGAGGTTGCCAGTAGTTACCACCTTCATACATAGCTGTTGCCAAATCTACTCACTCTCAGCTAATTGAAAAAGAGCCAAGATAAAACTTTTCTCCATAAGACCTAAAGCTCCCTCAGGAATGTAATTGGGTGTATCATGCATCTATCTATAGTTTTTGATATCTGATGTCAATTTTAAACTATAACAATAAAAAAAACTTCCATTTTTTTGCTGGTTACAAATCAGCATTATAGAGTGCAATAAAAAGTACCTCAACACGTAAGAGATGGCTTGAGACTAAATCCATACTAATTAGGCTATATATTCCCATTTCTAGCTTCAAAGTTGGTGGTTGAACATGAAGAGATAGTGAAACAGACTGTAAGTAGGATATAGAGAGTGTTTGTGATTAGGGTAATAGAGAATGGAACAGAGCTGTGACATGTATATATGTTTCATGGATTTATAACTACCGATATCCTTTCTATGTAGAGTAGTGCTTCCCAACCTGGGGGGGGAGTGGACCCTTGGGGAGGCGTAAATGACTTTGGTGGGGGGCGTGGAAAAGTAAGGGAATAACATTAAAAATCAACTAATAAGAATTGAAGACATTCTTTATTTAAATCCTTTTTCCAACTGATGAAAAGAAAATACTTCCAACCATCGCACTAATTTTGCACCATGACGCTGCCAGTGTGATGTTTGTTTTTGTATAAATTAAAGAAGTGACTAGAAAACTAGACTTTTTAAATATTTTTTTATAACTGTCCCAAATTACAAGGGGCTGGGTAGGCGTGAGAATCTGATGATTAATTCAAAGAGGTTGAGAACCAGTGATCTAGAGAGCAATCTTGAATTAAACTCTTTTCTTAAAATTATTTTGGTGTTTGCATGAATCACACGCACAGGATTAATTCAACAAGTCATATAGAATAGAATATGTTCCCCACTCTTATTTACTCGATGGCATTAGGAACTCAAATGTTCATTGCGGCACTTAAAAAAGTACGCCACGTATCCCTCCTATTTTGAGCTAGTTCTATCCAGCCCCCTTCATTTAATGTCTATTCTAATGTTATCCTCTAGGTCCTCTAGGCGTCTAGTTCTTCCTAATCTTCTCTTCTTATTGGGTTGGCCATTCGATACCCGAACATGGTTCTAGATTCTCACATTCGCACTGCATGACCTGCCCACCGTAATCTACCAGACTTGATTAGCCTAGCAATGCCTTGGTATGAGTGTATGGTACGTAACTGATCAGTATGTAACCTACTCTATTCTCCACTATCCTCATTACTTTTTGGACCAAGTATCTTCCTAACCACCTTGTTTTCGAACATCCTAAATTTTTTTTCTTCGTGTAAGGTAGGAGACCACGTTTCACACCTATGGAAAGCCGGTAAAATTATAGTTTTGTAGACCTATATCCTGAGTTTTACATTTCTTGACAGCGGCCGAGTTGTCAACAACTTACTGACCAAGTAATAGCATGCATTTTATGACTTTATTATTTATCTAATTTTCAATCTTATATCGTTATTGCTATATAAAATAGTTCCTAATTATTTAAACTCATTAACCCGGTCAAATGATTTGTTCGGAGTGATTTCTAAATCATCGTACTCAATCTGTGCTCTCTGTGTGAGAATATGGTTAGTATTTTTAACATTTACTTCTAAACCTATTTTTTTACTAGCCTCTAATAAATGTCTGCATTTCTTTCAACAGTTTCCTTACTATTACCCAACAAAGCAAAACCATCTGCGTATCTTAATAACGGAATTTTACCCATTACTGTTAACCCCTCCCTACTTCTTGTACTACCCTAATAACATACTCTAAGGATTGGTTAAAGAGTAATGGGGCAAGTGCATCTCCTGGTTTCAACCCATTATGTATTTCGAAAGGATCTGCTAAATTACATCCAATCTTTACCCTGCCAAGCATATTAGTCAAACATACCTCCATTAGCTTGACAAGTTATTTTGGGTATCATAAATTTAACTAAAATTTCATATAATTAATTTTTTTTAACTAAAATCGTAGAACTTTTTAAAATCCATGTATAACTAGTTAATTGATGAACCGTCATGTTTTATTCCCAAATTTTCTATTATTTGCCGAATAGTAAATACCTGGTCCGTTGTTTATCTATCAAGTAGAAATCTACAATGATAATACCCAATTATTTATTTTGAATATGGCGTCAATCTCATTAAATTTATGTTTGATAAAACATTATAGAATGTTGTAAGTAGTGACATACCTCGATCGTCACTACACTTTGTTTTACATCCCTTTTAAAAAATGGTTATTACAACAAATATAATATAATTGAATCTTGTGACGTATTGAGTCAGTTTTAAAATTTTCCACACATACATCTCATCCTATACTCCTATCACATTATCAACTGAGAAATACAGTTTTTTTATTAATTACTTGATATAATTCACTCTAATGGCCATTTGAAAATAGCACAGCTAACATATTATTGAAAACAACATTTAAAATTAAAACACCATTACATAGTCATTCGTCTGAAGTAAATGAACAACTTTTGTTTAAATCGAACAAAACTAAAATTCTCTTCATCCGGTGGGTATACAACTATTCTCAAGATAATTATGCCCACTAACGTTGGGACCAAC
Source organism: Timema bartmani (assembly GCA_902151455.1). Lineage (NCBI taxonomy): Eukaryota > Metazoa > Arthropoda > Insecta > Phasmatodea > Timematidae > Timema > Timema bartmani. Next base: position 100,913 of record CABFWB010001025.1, on the reverse strand, counting down.
TATGCTTGCACATACATTCATGGTTTTTAGTAAATTATTGATGAGACTATTAACTAATTATATTTCTATCCGTACATAATTACTATACACAATAATAATTTGTTTGATTATATATTTAATCCATTTAGCTTTATATATTTATTTACATTAACACGTAAATAAACATATAAACTATAAACGTATATATAATTTATAACATAACATTTTTAATAAATGTTTTGAGGTCTAAATTACTTACTCATTGTTTCCAAAAATATCTTGTAAGTTATTCACTAGTTATATGTTTGTGTTTGGAAAAATTAAATCCCACTGGTTATTAAATAAAATCTAGCTGATTAAGTATAGTGTTTTCAAACTATATTACTCTTTACAATGTGTTTATTTTATGATTGTTGTCTGAAAGGATGACATCCTTTTCCCTGGGGGTACGTCAAAAAATACTCAAAGTAAAAAATAAGAGTGAACGTTTTCCTGGCGAAACTATTCCCAGCTGGGCTATCAGCATTTAACTTTATTAATGGGTATGAATGAGACTAGTAAAATTTAAATAGAATGTAACTGCATTTGCACCAAGAGATTGAATAGACATTAGTACAAACATATCTCCTTATTGGTTGGTATTTGTAACCTGATATTACTGTCATTCGCAACCCGGATCAGATGAGACTGACGTCTTAGTTTGGCCCTTGGTACAAATTATTATATATTTATCCAGGTATTATTTACCTAAGATAACTTAGCCATATTAAGTTTTATTCTCCACGTTTCACACCCCGTTTATGCTCTACAGAATATATAAGCCTGTATACACACAAGTTTTTAAGCTTGTCTATGACAGGCTGGTGTCAAAATTGCACAGCCTAACAAGGCTGAACCTTCAATTTGTAGATGCATGAAAGGTTAGGTTTTGTTAGGTTGATACCCAAGTATATGTATACTGTACATAAAAGTGACAGAAATATACTTGGGTATATATGTATAAATATATATATAACTCTAGCGTAGTTGAGATGAATAAGGTAGAACTGTGCCTACATTTTCATTTTCAAGGAGGGAGATGGAAAAGCCATTTAGGGAAAAGCACCCCCACTGCAACCAGCCTGGATTCAGACACCTACCC
>CABFWB010001025.1:87364-98920 GCA_902151455.1 Timema bartmani | reverse complement strand
TATATATATATATATATATACCACCGTGTCATACTATCCGTTCGGGTTTTACGCTTATGTACTAATTACACTAATGGTTTTAGAGATAAGTGAGGTTATATGTATAGGAGGTGTACCCGCATTTGTATGGATGGAGAGTGGAAAAGCATTTTGAAAAGACAACACCTCAGTACATCCGACCGAGATCCCCCGTCATCGGCAGTCTAGTCTACTGCAAGAGCAGCGCGTTAGACAACGTGGACACCGAAATGGGTCATCTCAGGAATAAATAGGAGGCTGTAATCGGACGGACTAGATATTAATCATAACCAAGTAAAACAATTACGCTTCAAATAACTTTAAATGACAACTGTGCAAAGATTTGTATCCTGGTCATCCGGGTTTTCACGTGGACCGCTCTACAAACTGAGATATCCTGGTTCTAGTCTCGTTCAGGTAGTTAGTTCGGTGAGGAGGTCATTGTGACACTCAACCTGAATATCTGTTGTGCTCAATATCACGAATGAACAGATTTGTCCAAGGAATACCAGATCTAGTCGTTCTTCACCCTTCACCTTAAAAAAAACTACGGTAATTTTTGTAGAGAGTCGTTGAGACCAAGCTAGTCTTACATTATCATATATTATATTTATTTAGTATCCAGTAAATCATTTTAAGTTGTTTATGGTATATAGCTCGCTTGTATCTTTCAAATTTGTTTTGTTTTAAGCCATATTTTGAGATAAGAAAACATTATGTATATATTGTGAGACACCTGAACACAAGGCCGTAGCCAGCCAATATTTCAGGGGGGGTTTGGTAGGCCCATCCCCCAATTGCTGGAAGCTAGAAAAAAAATTCTAAATGATAAACAGTTCTAGAAGCTATCTGAAGTGGTTTTTTTCATGGTAAAATAACTCACTAGCTGCCGAAGGCTTGGAAAATTTCTAAATATTAAACACTTTTTGAAGCTCTGTAAAATTTTATGGTAAAATAACCCCCAAAATGCCGAAGTCTAGGAATTTTTTTAAATATTTAACACCTCTAGAAGCTCTCTGAAGTGCTTTTTGTGGTAACACAGCCCCCTAATTGGTATTAGTATCTTAATTTTGATATTGTTTGAACCATAAATAAAGCCATATATATTTTGTTAGTAAAATTTCGCGGGGGGTTTGAACCCCCAAAACCCCTCTCTGGCTACGGCCTTGCCTGAACATCTGCATTAAGTTTCAACGTGATCAAGTTGTCTCAGTGGCACACTGACTTGAACAGAGATTTGGACATCTTGGTGGACATATTAATTTATATATTGTGCGTCTGGGCTATATCTCCCGTAGCCCAGTTTGTGGAAATATTAGCCGGTACTAATGTACGTTGTCCGTGGGTCGCTCAAATTTACTAATCGTACATTCCTTCCACGGAGGCTCTTTCCATGTCCCGATTAGATTATTAGAGATGATCGTGAGTATGAGGGGATAGAACCAGTGAAAACCCTTAAACCCAACTTAAGTTCTAACTAACCAAACCCTGGTGATAATTTCCTCTTTAAGGAAAAATACTCAAGATAACAGCCAGAGATCGAACTAAAACCCCTAGGTTCATAGAAAGGTGCACTTACCACTAAACCACGGGGCTGGTTAGCTTAGTGGTTAAACCATTAGTTTCGCACAGGCGAATACCTATGGATCGAGTCTCGGTCAAAGTGCCATACATACAAAGATTATCTCAACAGATGATTGAAAAATTTGTTTGAGGCTAGTTTGTTTAAATTTATCTATGCATCCATAAATAGCTATCAATCACATCTGGACTTACTATTATTATTATCTTTTTTTTACAATATTTTGCGATATCAAACACTATTGAATAAGTTTTACAGCTCGTTACCTTAAAGTAAATTATGAATGGCCGTATCCAGATTGAAGTTGGGGTCTTCCCCCTCTTACCTCTCTAGGAATGATAAATAAAATAATATATTAATGATAAAAGATGTGCAGGGCTGAATTTAAAATGACTATTCGATTAGTGGTGATAATATTAGTAAAGTGTTTGTGAAAGAAGCTTCCACTAAGGACAGCCTATGTAGTGTCGTCGATTTAAACTGTAAAAAGAGCTTTGATATTATTTTTATCGCCGCGTCTTACTAATGGGTAAGGCTATACGCATATATACTAATTACCTTAATGAGCTAGGGCTGAGGAAGGTTGAGAGGAAGTATACCCACATTAATGAGTTTGGGCTGAGGAAGGTTGAGAGGAAGTATACCCACTTTATTGAGCTAGGGCTGAGGAAGGTTGGGAGGAAGTATACCCACATTAATGAGCTAGGGCTGAGGAAGGTTGAGAGGAAGTATACCCACATTAATGAGCTAGGGCTGAGGAAGGTTGAGAGGAAGTATACCCACGTTAATGAGCTAGGGCTGAGGAAGGTTGAGAGGAAGTATACCCACATTAATGAGCTAGGGCTGAGGAAGGTTGAGAGGAAGTATACCCACGTTAATGAGCTAGGGCTGAGGAAGGTTGAGAGGAAGTATACCCACATTAATGAGCTAGGGCTGAGGAAGGTTGAGAGGAAGTATACCCACGTTAATGAGCTAGGGCTGAGGAAGGTTGAGAGGAAGTATACCCACATTAATGAGCTAGGGCTGAGGAAGGTTGAGAGGAAGTATACCCACGTTAATGAGCTAGGGCTGAGGAAGGTTGAGAGGAAGTATACCCACATTAATGAGCTAGGGCTGAGGAAGGTTGAGAGGAAGTATACCCACGTTAATGAGCTAGGGCTGAGGAAGGTTGAGAGGAAGTATACCCACATTAATGAGCTAGGGCTGAGGAAGGTTGAGAGGAAGTATACCCACGTTAATGAGCTAGGGCTGAGGAAGGTTGAGAGGAAGTATACCCACATTAATGAGCTAGGGCTGAGGAAGGTTGAGAGGAAGTATACCCACGTTAATGAGCTAGGGCTGAGGAAGGTTGAGAGGAAGTATACCCACATTAATGAGCTAGGGCTGAGGAAGGTTGAGAGGAAGTATACCCACGTTAATGAGCTAGGGCTGAGGAAGGTTGAGAGGAAGTATACCCACATTAATGAGCTAGGGCTGAGGAAGGTTGAGAGGAAGTATACCCACGTTAATGAGCTAGGGCTGAGGAAGGTTGAGAGGAAGTATACCCACATTAATGAGCTAGGGCTGAGGAAGGTTGAGAGGAAGTATACCCACGTTAATGAGCTAGGGCTGAGGAAGGTTGAGAGGAAGTATACCCACATTAATGAGCTAGGGCTGAGGAAGGTTGAGAGGAAGTATACCCACGTTAATGAGCTAGGGCTGAGGAAGGTTGAGAGGAAGTATACCCACATTAATGAGCTAGGGCTGAGGAAGGTTGAGAGGAAGTATACCCACGTTAATGAGCTAGGGCTGAGGAAGGTTGAGAGGAAGTATACCCACATTAATGAGCTAGGGCTGAGGAAGGTTGAGAGGAAGTATACCCACGTTAATGAGCTAGGGCTGAGGAAGGTTGAGAGGAAGTATACCCACATTAATGAGCTAGGGCTGAGGAAGGTTGAGAGGAAGTATACCCACGTTAATGAGCTAGGGCTGAGGAAGGTTGAGAGGAAGTATACCCACATTAATGAGCTAGGGCTGAGGAAGGTTGAGAGGAAGTATACCCACGTTAATGAGCTAGGGCTGAGGAAGGTTGAGAGGAAGTATACCCACATTAATGAGCTAGGGCTGAGGAAGGTTGAGAGGAAGTATACCCACGTTAATGAGCTAGGGCTGAGGAAGGTTGAGAGGAAGTATACCCACATTAATGAGCTAGGGCTGAGGAAGGTTGAGAGGAAGTATACCCACGTTAATGAGCTAGGGCTGAGGAAGGTTGAGAGGAAGTATACCCACATTAATGAGCTAGGGCTGAGGAAGGTTGAGAGGAAGTATACCCACGTTAATGAGCTAGGGCTGAGGAAGGTTGAGAGGAAGTATACCCACATTAATGAGCTAGGGCTGAGGAAGGTTGAGAGGAAGTATACCCACGTTAATGAGCTAGGGCTGAGGAAGGTTGAGAGGAAGTATACCCACATTAATGAGCTAGGGCTGAGGAAGGTTGAGAGGAAGTATACCCACGTTAATGAGCTAGGGCTGAGGAAGGTTGAGAGGAAGTATACCCACATTAATGAGCTAGGGCTGAGGAAGGTTGAGAGGAAGTATACCCACGTTAATGAGCTAGGGCTGAGGAAGGTTGAGAGGAAGTATACCCACATTAATGAGCTAGGGCTGAGGAAGGTTGAGAGGAAGTATACCCACGTTAATGAGCTAGGGCTGAGGAAGGTTGAGAGGAAGTATACCCACATTAATGAGCTAGGGCTGAGGAAGGTTGAGAGGAAGTATACCCACGTTAATGAGCTAGGGCTGAGGAAGGTTGAGAGGAAGTATACCCACATTAATGAGCTAGGGCTGAGGAAGGTTGAGAGGAAGTATACCCACGTTAATGAGCTAGGGCTGAGGAAGGTTGAGAGGAAGTATACCCACATTAATGAGCTAGGGCTGAGGAAGGTTGAGAGGAAGTATACCCACGTTAATGAGCTAGGGCTGAGGAAGGTTGAGAGGAAGTATACCCACATTAATGAGCTAGGGCTGAGGAAGGTTGAGAGGAAGTATACCCACGTTAATGAGCTAGGGCTGAGGAAGGTTGAGAGGAAGTATACCCACATTAATGAGCTAGGGCTGAGGAAGGTTGAGAGGAAGTATACCCACGTTAATGAGCTAGGGCTGAGGAAGGTTGAGAGGAAGTATACCCACATTAATGAGCTAGGGCTGAGGAAGGTTGAGAGGAAGTATACCCACGTTAATGAGCTAGGGCTGAGGAAGGTTGAGAGGAAGTATACCCACATTAATGAGCTAGGGCTGAGGAAGGTTGAGAGGAAGTATACCCACGTTAATGAGCTAGGGCTGAGGAAGGTTGAGAGGAAGTATACCCACATTAATGAGCTAGGGCTGAGGAAGGTTGAGAGGAAGTATACCCACATTAATGAGCTAGGGCTGAGGAAGGTTGAGAGGAAGTATACCCACATTAATGAATTTGGGCTGAGGAAGGTTGAGAGGAAGTATACCCACGTTAATGAGCTACGGCTGAGGAAGGTTGAGAGGAAGTATACCCACGTTAATGAGCTAGAGCTGAGGAAGGTTTGGAGGATATATACCCACGTTAATGAGTTTGGGCTGAGGAAGGTTGAGAGGAAGTATACCCACGTTAATTAGCTAGGGCTGAGGAAGGTTGGGAGGAAGTATACCCACATTATTTGTGTGGAGATAGAAAGTGAAGCCATTTATGAAATAACCACCCTCAATAAACCCGACTGGGATTTGAACCCCGATCTTCATCCCATTTCTAGTCTAGTTTATTGATAGAGGGATGCCCTAGACCTTGTGTCCACCGATAGAGGTATATATGTTACTGTTTTGATTGTAATATATCACCCGCCTCGGTGGCGTAGTTAGTTAACGCGTTTTTTTCGTGTTTAGCTAGACTGCCGAGGACGGGAGATCGAGGTTCTAATCTCACTTGGGTGAACTGGTGATGGTTTTCCTAAATGGCTTTCCACTCCCTCCACGCAAATGTGGGTTCATTTCCTCCTGTATATTCATCCTTCCCAACTCCTAACCCATTAGTATATAAGCGTATTACCCGAACGGGTAGTAAGAAACAGAGCTAAGTATTGGTGATTGTAATACACCCTTTAAAAATGTTGAAAATATTTTTGTATCTTTAGATTTCAATAAATAAGGTATAACATCATTACTTTTTGTTGTTTGGAAGAATTCATCAATTTGGTTTTCAATAAATATATAGGCCTAAACATATGGGAAATTATTTTAATTTTATTTCATTCTTTCTCCTAACACCGTATTATAGTTATTTTCCTAAACCTACATTGATGGATGATTGGTCTAAAAGGTGGGGCTCGCCAAACGGTCGATGGGGAGCTACCGGTAGTTCACCACAGTAGTTTCGTTGGCTCGTACGAGAACTATATTTCTTAGTTCCCAGAGGGACTTATCACTTATCAAGTTCGATATATGTGGCCTCTTTGGGAAGCCATCCAGTTCTGGTTCGTGCTGTAGCCCGAGGGAAGACATAACTCTGCTATACTTGTCCGTGTTATCACAACTATTAAGGCGGTGTAAAACAAATACAGAATTAGACTCCAAGTTAAACCTGTTGATAACTTTATTAAATGAGCGTGGCAAGATATTCACCAAACATTAAACTAATGGTGGACGAGAGTGAATGCCTTTCTTCTTAGTAAGCTACAAGCCAGGAGTGTTTAAAAAAATATTTGTGTATAATTGTGTTTAAAAAATGAATATTCCTTGTAGTATATAGAATTAAAAATATAGTTTTAGTGTAAAATTCACTACGCTATTTCCATTAAAATTACAAATCCAAGACACAGAGCTCACCTCCAATTGAACAAAATTTTGATGCCAAATCTTTCCTACCGGATACAAAAATATCCAATACTCGATAAGGCAAATTGTTTTACTAGGTACAGGTGTCCTTGCGGTCTAGGGGTAAGGTGTCAAGACTTCTGTGATGGAGGTCCGGGGTTCAATCCTCGGTCACGGTAGAGATTTATCTGATTGCCAAACCCTTCTCTCACCTCTGAAAAGACGTGTATTAATCACAACTTGTGAATGTGAGGAATGCCAGGCCTCAACAGTGGTTCGGATCCCACGTTAAACTGTAGGTCCTCCATTTCATCTCACAAACTCCCTACCATCACACATTAGTGTAAGTGTGTATAACTCGAACTGGTAGTAAGACGTGGTGCAGAAACCATAATGATAATAATAATGATGATAATAATAATTTACTGGGTAGCTCACGAAACAATTCAACATTTTGAAAGTGTCTCATATACTCACGGAGTTAGCCGAACTTTAGTCTAATGCACCGATTTTAAACCTTTTTGAACTCAAGGCACATAGAACAAGGTCTTAAAATTGTCAAGGCACATCATAATATTGGAGAGTTTTTAGCACTAAAATAAAGAGTGTTGAGATTGTGATTAAAAGTTCAATAGCTAACATTCCAATAATAAGTGTTATTTCAAAAAAATAATATTAATCATGGATTTAAACAGTTCTCTTTTAATTTCTCAGATTTGTTCTCGCTCCTGTTTTTATCATCTTCTAAACTTCGTGGGACGCTGGTTGAAAAACGCTGATCTAAGGCGTCGCTCTCGCAAGAGACTGTATTTCTAGTGACGGGAGTATCAGGTCTAGGGTGGCAATCAATGCTACAAAGGGTGCTTTTGTCAATAAATGGAAATAATGGTGCATTTACTTGTAAATTATATCTTGCTCATTCCCACCTTATAAATGTAAATATGATATTCCAAGTGGGCAGTAGTACGGAGTTAACAAGATATCACTAAAGACTGGACCCTCCCTTAAAAACAACAACCTGGAAACAGCCATGCGCTTAATGCTGTTGGATGACTATTAGTTCAGTTGATACGTTGGTCTCTGGCTACAGCAAATAATGAATCATGAAACAATGCAGTAATAATATGTCTACATTATGTAAGTCAGACCTCCGTGTGAATCAACACGAGTACTATTGTTTGAATTGAAATTTTATAAGTCTTTATAACGCCAGCCTTACCACCACATTCTTGATAAAATAGAGAAAAGAAGAGCCAACTTCAACAAAGCACAAACTCTTCTTATTCTCAACCCAACTCTTGGGTTTAGTTATTATTTAAATACTCTTTCCTGGAATAAATTTCACTAAAAATATAAATAGTAACATCCACTTGAAGGAAAATATACTATGTATGCGATACTAATTATGATCATGCCAGCTCTGAACCCTTATAACCATTAAAATCATTCTCAGTTATGTAAAGAATTTAACTTGCAAACCTATTAAAAATAAATTCCTTTGTTTGGGAAAAGCTAGATCTATGCTTCTAACAAAATATTACTCTACTCACAGGATTGCCGCCGTTGTGGTATCGTAGTAGTGATTTCTAGAGGTGAGATTATAGCTATTACAATAAACTGATTGCATTTTCCAGTGTGTTCTTTAAGTTTATATTCTAAAAAGTATGTCCTGATCATAGTGGACACTGGTCTATATTGACTCACCAGCAGCTCGCAGCCCTGGAGTGTCGGACCCGGCCCGGCAGCCCTCAGATCCGCTACCAGCGACGAAGAGAATGACCTCCTAGCGGGAACCAGATGGTGACATTGAAGCAACTGTTGCTGCTGCTGTTGGTGATGTACGTGGTGCTGCAGGTGGTGCTGCAGGTGATGGTGGTGGTGAGAGAAGTCCAGGCCCATCCCTCCCCCGAGACCCGCCGCCCATTGAGACTCGATGGGGAGGTCCCTGGGTGGCGGGCAAGACCTGGATGACTGTCCCCGGCAAAGCCCCCCTGGGTCATCGCCCCCGTCCTCGCTGTCAGAGGCCGGGAACACCCTCTCAGCCTGCACGCAACACATGGCTCCCCCCGTGGTGCCGGACAGACACAACAACCAAACCAGCGAGACTGATTTTATGGATCTGAGGTCAATCCTTGCACATTTACACTCCTGAGGATGAGGAGAACACTTCAAGCTTCCAGTGGATCTGAGGTCAATCCTTGCACATTTACACTCCTGAGGATGAGGAGACCACTTCAAGCTTCCGGTGGATCTGAGGTCAATCCTTGCACATTTACACTCCTGAGGATGAGGAGAACACTTCAAGCTTCCAGTGTCTCAACTGCACTCTTTCAGTATCCAATTCTCTGGGTGATCTTTACACAAGGTCACCAAAGTATGTCAACACTATTTACAAATTAAGGTTCAATAATACATCCGTGTGGCCAACAACTTCTTGGGAAGACACTAAACGCGTAATGTTTTCGTCAAGTTAGTTTATTAGTGCGAGTCTCGTCATTTGTTCCTCGGGTAAGTAACTAGCCAAATAAAAACACTCCACCCCCTCGGAGGGGTCAAGCAATGCTCGCAGGCTACGTCTTTCAGTCCCGCCCCATTACTTTAAACGGGGTGAAGAGGGGAAGGAAATTCCCAAACAGTGGACGAACGATGCAAGGGAATTCTTTCAAGACGCCATAACTGCTCTTTTTGCCTCTTAGCCTGACCTCGTTCCAATGAACAGTTGTGACGTAAAAATCTATGCTGGAATCTAAGAGGGGATCAACCATTACTCACGAAGACTCTTCTTTATCGAATTCCTTTTCATTTTGTTACTCTTAGTGCAAGAAGCGGTGATGTTACTTTGGCGTACATCAATGACGTTTTGTTTATTGAATACACTTTAGTGAACACAATTTGACATCTAAATTTGTGTAAAGGATCATCAATATTGCATTAATATGTCACATTGATTCATTAATGTCACACACATTTATTTATTCTAAAATATGATTTAATAGCTTGTTCGAGTGTCACACCTCAGGATAAATACAACACTAACAGTAAATACATTCATAGGACACCTAGAAGTAAACAACGGTCAATAAGCATCCAAAAAAATAAATTGTCAGTAAAACATCAACGTAAAATATGTCAACAAATTGTCTCTTGTGGTTTTGGTTTTGAGACTTAAAATTGTTTATTCTCTCCCATAACAGTCCATTTCCATTAGCAACTGTCCAAGGAGTGCATGGAGTTATCAACAATGTTAGGACGTGTCAATTAAGAAGCCAACTCTTTTTGTTTAACTCTGTAACATAAATTACGATCACAATGATCCGCTCAATACCTCTCACTTTAGATGACACCAAACAAAGAAACATCAACAGTAACAAAATAAAGAGACAACTTCTTTTTACTATATAACTACCGTAAGTTAATAAATAAACACATAAAGTGGTGATGTTGCATATCGTAGGGTTAATATTCTATATAATATTAAAACAAACAATAAATAAATTTAGTCAATTATAAAATAACATATATAAAGAAACATTATGCAAGATTATTTTTTTCACTATTTTCTTTTTTTTCCAAATTTTTGTTTACCAGTAAATAAACGTTTAATTTCCGAATTATATTCTTTTAAAAACAGCTCCACTTTGCATTCACTCTGCAATTATTTCCCACCCTTCCCAACGGCTCTTCAACAAGTAGGGGTGATTTCGGGACGTAGAGTGAGGGTCGCAGCAAAGAAGACAGACAGACAGTGTGTTCCCTCTCAATCCTCGTGGAAATTGGTACGTCACCTAAATGTTTTGAGTTCTCTTTGTATCTCCTAAAAATACTCACTCTTCAAACGCACAACCATTTAAACCAACCATCAGACAGATATACGTCACAATAAGATTTATTAATTTTAAATTCTCTCAACATGACTAGAATGATCGATAAAAATGATCAATTTACTTGCTCAGTGTTCAAACAGAATTAACTCAATTTTTCAATCAATTTATAACGTTAAATTAAATATTCGTAGAAAAGAGTGAATTAAAACTAGCCAATAAAACACAACGTTAATTATGTATATGAACCCGTAGAATACCCAAAGCCTTTCCGCTTTAATTGGTTGATATTAAATTACGTCACACACATGACCTGGCGGACAAGAACTAAGCGAAGCGACTTTGTTTCACAATATTAAAAAGTGTTTTTTTTATTGATAAAAACATCTTGGTTAGTCTTAAGCTATTTTTGAAATCCATTTACACATAGGCTTACAAAAACATTTACATTTTGGAGATATACTTGAATTTTGATATCTTTTATTCACATATGTCTAATATCTACCTAAAAACATGATTCAAAGTATAATTTTAGAAAGTGAAAATGTTTCTATATTATGTTTATATAGATCAATTATAAATACGAAATAAATAACTGATTTAAACAAATTGTGGGTCAGTAGTCCATTCAACCCGGTATCAAATGTTATCCCCGACTCCGCGTCGTTTGTACAGAAGGGGGCGCGGCCGCGACACGTCTCTTTCTAAGCGCCAGGCCGCCGTCACACAGACTAGCTAAGAGACCAGTTAAGAGCGTCCGCGGGCGTCGCGTGCGAACGTCCTAACCGCCCTGACTAAACTGATCTTATGGGGCCAGCCGGTTCGGACCGACCCCGCCTCTCTGAGTAACAAACCCTGGGCAGATGGTTACCATGGCGACACGGGCCGATGCAGCATCCGAGACACACATACAGGCGCGCGGAGAAAACATTGGATCTATTGCGCATAAGCTTCTGCGCCGATAACATGACCATTTTTTGTTGTAGTCCTTTTTAGCTGGTACAGCACACGCATTCAACAGGGATACTATAAACTTTGGAATCTCTCCGGTGTAATCGTCTCTCTGGGTTACAGGGGAAAGAGCGAGTTTCGAGTGCCAAACAAAAGGTCGCGTTAATTAGCCCTCCAAAAGCCAAACACTTTTTAACAAACGTAGTTAGTGTATAATATTGGCAATATGTAAACATATTAACAGTTAGTATTTAATATTGACAATATGTAAACATATTAACAGTTAGTATTTAATATTGACAATATGTAAACATATTAACAGTTAGTATTTAATATTGACAATATGTAAACATATTAACAGTTAGT
>CABFWB010001025.1:63988-86347 GCA_902151455.1 Timema bartmani | reverse complement strand
ATAGAAGGATAAATAAGCTTTGTGGACGACCTCAAATAAATATTAAGACTTTGTTTAATTTAAATATATTTCATAGAATTTATTACTGTGCGCGTTTATTATATTTTTAACTTTAAATTAAGTCTCTAGTTTGTTAGGTCCACGCCTTACTCTAACTTATAATAATTTATAACTAAGTTAAATTACCTTTTATTTTAATTATTGGGCTTCTGTATTAACGTAAAAAAACTTAATCCTAGATCATATTACTAATTATTTTAAGAATAACTTTGTGTATACAGATATTTTCTCTTTAGTTCGAATACATATTAGGCCTAATTTGGTTAGTTTTAATCTTACTTTAATATAACTTTAAACTTACTTTAATATAACTTTAAACTTACTTTAAAATAACTTTAATCTAACATTAATCTAACTTTAAACTTTTATCTTTTATCAAACTTAAATATAAGTTTAATCTAACTTTAATCTCACGAAATTTTATAAGGGGTTCTTTTTATTTGTGGATAGATTTGTGTGTGTTTGTTTTATAATTAGTTCCCAGGAGAAAAAAAGAAGAGAAGTTACAGATCACCATATCATTCAAAAATTTCAATTTCAAAATTCTTTGAGGCATAATTTTGGCCTAAATTACTGTGGTTAACTATTACATTACTCTACATAACCATATGTTTTCATAACAGCTGTCTTAAGTGACAGTGGCAGATATCAGCTGTTGGCGTAGTGATATTTTAGGGACTATTTTTTAGTTACTTTTTGAGCTGTCATCCAAGTAAGCTTAGGTCGTGAATGGCGTATAAGAACACATGTATAGTTTTACTTAGCATGTATTTCACTGCCTAAATAACAATTTTTAACAATATTGTTAGCGCCATTTAAACATAATAAATCAAAGATAAGTCATCACTTTACTTTCTCTTGATATAAGAAAGTAAAAAGTGTGAAATTTTCTTTTGTGAAAATTAAATAAAACCTATTAGTAACCCCACCTCAGTTGGAATCTACCAGGAAATGAAATTAATTAGCCTATTTTTAATACGTTCAAAAATAAAGATAGAAAATATTCACCAGTTTTTAAATAACTTTTTTAGGTTGATCTGTGTTGCAATGTTGTAAGAATTTTAATTCTGTCAATTTATATTTTTATTTAGTTTTAATATATTCTTAAGTGTTTATTTATTTTGACGCGACTAGCATCCCATGCGGCCAGATGTCATACTAAATTTAATTAATTTTTGCTATATTTATTTTTAAACTTATTGTTTTCAACGGTAATTGCATTGCGTCTAAGTAAACAACAAGATAATAATAATAATACTTTTATCAGAACAAAAAATATATTTATTAACTGAGTTTTTGTCCAAATATTCCGTACACATTTTAAAACAATACTGATCAGGTGTAATTTTATTTTTAACGTCTTCTACGAGATTCTACGAGAATCATAATGGCCGCGCTACACGAGGAATAAAGAAATGAACTGTAACAGTGGGGGAAGGCGGGGGATGTGACGACACAGATACGTCATCCAAACCCGTACATTTTAATTTCAAAAGGCCCGCGAGGAAAAAAAGAAGAAATTGAGTTTATTTACAAGCAATGACCATGTGTCAAACTGTCAGATATCAGATTCTTCAGCCATTTAGTTAGAGATTTAGATTGTATCAAGCTTCTTAATTATTATTTATTCCCCCCCACCCCCAGATATTCCTTGTTTATACTTTAATATCACATATTTATAGACATATTTCAAATTTGTAACTTAAATCTGCGAGATTTTTGAGGCCTCTACGAGAAATGCCGAGAGGCAGGGATTGGAATAAAGTAGCGAGACTGGCGTCTTGGAGATAAAGATAAGATGAAACACATTATTTTCAGTGCAGCAAAAACTGAAATTTTAATAGTTACTTCTTAAAATAATCTTTCAAGTGTTCTTCAAAATGACTATCATGGATGCGAAGACAACCTTAGACCACTGGTAGACCTCTGCAATGACGATTCTTAGACATTTTGTGAGTTTTTGGGTTTGAAATTGGGTTTAATATATATCTATAAAGAGTGTTTATTTTGATAAAAAATTATTGATTATTAAAAAGATTATTGATTTTTATGAGTAAAATTTACTTAATGGTGGTTTACTAAAAAAATTATCTTTGAATGTTTTCTTACAAACTATTAGAAAATGTATGTGATTTTGTCGTACCCTTTATTTCTTCTGAAGTGAGAATTAAATCTATTTTTCTCTTGTTTGATCTATTAACTTCAATTCAGGACACCACAGACCACTATCACTCACCGACATAATCAAGACAGGACCAGTCCAATTAAAGGCCAGCCATTCACACAAGTAGTATATATTTGTGTGATACTGACCACTTAGCAGGGTAGCTGACAGACCCGTTGCCATGGCAGCAGTCGACCCCACAGTTGAGTGCCCCTCCTCCTGACACCTGTCAAGTCTTACTAATTACCCACCTTGTTTGCCTGTACATTATTTAAGAGAATGATGTTCAGCCCTAACTTGGCCCGCGGGCTGTTATTTGTCTGTTTGTGCCACCATTAATGTGAATATGACTCTGTAGGGATAACTTAGACTTGGTTTAAGCGCTGTTTACAAATTTAAAGGTAATAATGATCAAACATACAATTTACAATTGTTGTATCTATTTTTAAAATAAATATAATTTATATGACTTATACTTTGAAGGAACTGTCTTCTGCACGACATCATGAAAGGCAATGTTGAAGAAAAGTAGAGCTTATCAAGAAGGATTTAAATATTGGATGACTTGAAGGAAAAAAGAAAATTCAGTGAGCTCAAGGAGGAGGCATAGAACAGAGCGCATTGGCGGTCTAAGTTCACCTACAAAAGAATGGACCTGTCATAAGACAGAACAACTAATCATAAATAATACTATAACTATCCTTTTAATTTATCCAGGAGCATCTTATGTCTGCTATTATTTATTTTATCACCACGTCTTACAATGTGTCTTGGCTGTACGCGTTTGATTACAGTTATGGTTTAGGAATAAGAAAAGTAGAACTAAAAAAATAAAAATCAACCCGCGTTTGCGTGGAGAGTGGAAGATAATTTAGGAAATAACACTCTTAGTACACACTTCTGGGATTCAAACCCCATCTTATTTGTCGTCAGTAGACCAGACTAGAGGAATCTGAAGTTCTGTCAGCGTGCCCATCGATGCGGTATATTTTATGTTAAAGGAACCACTGTTTTTAGCGACTTAACCTAATGGGTGGATATGAAGATGGATGTTTTAGAGCAGGAAAGTCAAACTCGTGGTCCTTGATTTGGACCTTATGTTTAACCAACATGCAAGACGTCCATATTCTTCTTTTTATAAACGGGTAGGAAATACATTTGGGAATGTTATATTTGGTAAGTTGGTATAATGTGTATAATTCTGGTGTGTGAGATTTGTTCACAGGGTTTCGTGCTCCCAAGGCCAGACTTGAAATGTGTGTCCCAGCGGTATTCTATACCACCCATCCACCAAGATATCCATCATTCTACCTATTAATAGCCTGTTACATCTTTTTTAGTAATACTAATTAAAATTAGTAATCGTTCAATTTATATGTTTCTGTTTAAAAATAAATATTTGAAAGAAATTTTTGTTTTTATTGAATTTACAATCCTAGGATGCGTAAAAATTAATTGCACACAGTTGCCATTATAATTATTATGTTGCTGAGCTACTGAAAATTATTTAAAATAAATTTCTAGTACCTACAAATCTGAAAATATGATGGACAATGAAATCTTCGGCATTGATATAAGATTTAGTTTGAAGATTAAATTTAGTTAAGATAACAGAACAAAAAAAAAATACACGAGCCAGTTATGCAGAAATGCTGAAAGAATAATTATAAATTCCAATACTTTGTTATTAACTCCTACGCGGGTTAAAGAGGTTGTTTTAACCTACTAGTTCTGTCATTATCATGGTAAGCTTGGGTGAAAAAATGAAGAAGATAAAAGTATGGGCTTGGTACTCAATTCTAATCGTTCTCAGTTTTCATCGACAGTTCACTTTTCCTCACTGTTTAAGTTTAGATGTTAATTCCTAATATATCCTTGATACTAGCTAAATGTGTAGATAGTATTATTTCTTCTTAGAAATGATAAATAGCTCGTTTATTCTAAATAACTATTTCTTATAACTAAAAAATGGAAATTTTGTTGTGACGCACCTCAGGGATCTTTACGCTCCAGTCGACCGCCTAGACTCGCCTAATGGTGCTGGTGTTTGGTGTATTAAATAAATTCCCCCAAGTTTTTTAATTTTCTTCCAGATGCTTGCAATATTTTGCAGCACATACACATGTCAACAGTTGTTGAAATAAAACGAAACACAAAAGAGATCTCTGCCTCCGGACACATATTTGAAAACTATTTATAAAATTGACTTTGGCACGAGATTTAAAACCCAACATTAGCTAAGTTGGGACCTTATTCCGGTGGCCACATGGTCTAGGGCATCACTCTCGTGTTAGAGCATACTGTCAATAACAGGGAGATCGAATCCTGGTCGGGTGTACTCAGGGTGGTTTTTCCTAAATGTTTTCCCACTCTCGTTCCATTCAAATGCAGGTACATTTCCTCTAAATTTAGCCTTCATTGTAGTAATACCGTGTCAACGGGCCTTAAACTCGCATATGAAACTAGCCTACTCCGTTCTGGTCTAGGTGGGTGTTATTCTGTATTAGGTTGAGACGTACTCAGTCTTACTATGAAACCAGCCCAAATAGGAGGGGAAAACCACAGCGATGAATCATAGATCATAGATGTACATGGGTGGGATTCAAATCTTGACCCCTCCTCACTGAAAATCTATTTTATTACCAACCTAACAACTTAGACCATGTAGCCCCCATTATTGGCGTGCTAGTAATTTTTTTTAAATTAGTTTTGTTTAGGAAATAAAATATGTGTATAACTGACTCTGTACGGACGGTAAATATTTTCAACTTTACCCATTATCCTGTATCTGAAGTTTAGATTGTATTTCTGGCTATGAGGCTTTTATAAAAATATTTCATGAATGATGTTTGAAAATACTTTATAATATTTTGGGATGTAACTATTTCAGGGAATGTAATAAATATTATATGGGATAGGAGCAGAGAAAAATAGTAGTAAAGTGTTCTGTGTTTCTTTTAAACTATCTGCATTCTACACTAATGGGTAAAGTATAAAGTAGAGGAAGATTAATATGCCCGCATCTGTTTAGAAAATAAATGGTACGGAGCTCCACACGGACTTTCTCACTCTATTGTTTAAAAAATGGAGATATTAACTCAAAACTCGTAATATATGTGAAACGAAATAATATACACTAGCAAACCCAAGCATAAATTACACTATACTTAAGTAAAACTTTTTTGAATTCCAGTTTTAAATTTTATAATTTCACTTCTAAAGATTGTTTTCATTTGTATGTTTGGACGAATAATAAAGATAAATTTTGGGTCCACAAGGGTCAACACTTCGTATTAAAATTTCTACTTCCAGTTAAAATTTTAGACATTTTATTAGATGTTGCACATCTTCAGGTCATCGCATTGCTATTAAATTCCTCATTTATAAATTGTGATCAATAAAAAATGTAAATATTGACTATTGAATCTAAATTGGATATAGATTATTGTTGTACAAACATTTATCCTATGAGGCTTAAGGAAAAATAAACTTTTTAAGAGACTCACTTAGGCTATATTTAATTACTCTATGGCATTGGAGAATTATTGCGTTAAAACTTAATTAGTATCTCTTTACAACTAGAGCTCACAAAATTCTATTAATATATTTGCCAATATCTCAGAAACTGTTGGTTTTATAAAAATATATTTCATATAAAAGTTTTTAATTTTTAATAGTACTACAATTTTGCAATAACAAGTTATTTAGTATCTCGATTAGTTGCGGAGATACGGAAATTTCAGCTTCTGTAAAGTACCCTAAAGGTAATTTTCATGGGAAAATGAAAATAGCCAGTTTATTTATAATCTTAATTAAAATCGTTAGAGCCAATTTAAAAAAAAATAGATTTTTTCTCTTTTCGCTCTTTATTAAACTATTCTTAATTTTATGTTCAAACAGACACATGGCGTTGCAAAGACAACTTTTTAGGGTTCGAGGGGTCATTAAACGTTGACATCCATCAAAATTTCAGGTTAGATTTTTTTTACGGTTGCAATACTTTACCTTATTGTTCGAAAAGTTAATATATATATATTTGCATATAGCTTGAAAGTTATTGGTTTTATAAAAATTTTATTTTTCTACAATATTTGTATTATAAATAGATCTACATATTGGTAATGATAAGTAATTTCATATCTCAAATAGTTTCGGAGATTATGAGAATTTACTCATCAGACCGGAGCCCTTAAAGTCATTTTACCAAAATATTGAGAGTAGCCATTTTGTTTGGAACGCTTATAAATATTTATAAATTAAATTTAATCAAAATCGTTGGAGCCGATTTTGAGAAAATTGACTTCTTCTCTTTTTGCCTTTCAGTAAACTACCCTTAATTTTAGGGTTAGATATCCAATTCCAAAAACACCTAGGGGAAAACCTATGACAACCCAAGCTACTAAGTCTTAGCACGATTGGTAAAATATTTTAGGCTCTAGTTGGAAGTACAGACAAACAAAAATTCAAAAACCACTTTTTCGGATTCGGGGGGTCATAAAACGTCAAGATTCATCAAACCTTGAGTTCGATTTTTTTGACGATCACAATAAGGTTAAAATATAGTTAAGATAACATAACCAAAAAAAATACACGAGCCGGTTATGCAGAAATGCTGAAAGAATAATTAGAAATTCCAATGCTGTAAGATAGGTAGAAAGTAAAAGTAGTGGAAAGCCTCTCTCAATACATATAGACAGGATTCTAGGCTAACTTCCCTGTCACCGGAAAAATATCCCTAATGAGCCATTCCCACCGATGCGGGTGAACAGGATTAAAATGAATAAAATATTTTATTTTAACACCGAGTCTTACTACATGTTCAGATCATACCCATATGTACTAATTATGTTAATGAGTTAGGGATGAGGAAGGTTGTATTTAGAGGAAATTGTACCCATATTTGCGGATGGAGAGTGTAAAACTATTTAGAACAAATTCAACTCCCCAGTAAGCCCAACTGAGGTTCGAGCCCCGAACTCCATATCATCAACAGTCACTTCTACTGCAAGATTGACGCCTTAGACCATGCGGCCACTTAAGCAGGTGGTATAGTAATTAATTAACCAAATCAATTAATTTTAAATATTGGTTTGACTTTAAATTTGAAAAACACATAGAAAACAGAATTATTAATAACTAAATTAAACATTAGAGATAATAAAAGAACAGAGAAAGTGTTCTATGACTATATCTATGTTTAGATATTTGCTTCGAAATGTTTTTCTAATTTATTAAAATGTGCTTTTATATATGTTTAAATAAAGCATTATTTAAACTGAACACGAAGATTCACAGCTACCGCAACACATTCTTGAAATATAGCGCATGCGAAAATATGAGCAAAGGGAGCACTTACAAAAATTGCTCTTCATCTTGCTAAGGGATACTCTCGAGTTTATGCAAGATGTGTTTCCAACCTGTCTAGGTTAACTGAAGGGGGAGGGACGAATACATTATACAAGTAATAAAATAAATAATATTTTAGTCGTTATTACAGATGAGTTTCATTTTAAAATGTTTGTGTGTAATTAAAACTTATATAGATATATAAATAGCGGCTGTGTGAACACTAACTTAAGTCTCGCTCCCTCCGTATTTAAAGCTTTACTTTAGTTTTTAGATATTTTTTTGATTTCAAATTTAAATAACTCCTACAAATTCTACTTGTATTTGAAGTTCATGTGTTTCTCTTTAGTGATCAAGAGAGAAAACAAATGAATAATATAAGCAAAAGTACAGTACATTATATTCATAGTTGTTAACGAGGCTCGATATCAGAGTCTGTCAATATAATTTGTTAAATTTAAAGAAAATAATATTCATGCCATACCCCATTTGACCTAGGTTCAAAGAATATCCCTGCCTAATCTAGTTTAAATTATTTGTAGACACTTAGCAGTGATCACGGAAAAAAACAGATGAAATTACAAACGGCCAAGTTAAAACAGAACCTTCTCCCTGCTCAATCAAAGTTTATGTCACACATAGGTTGTAAAAGTAATATTTATTGAAATTACTTTTGGAATAGATTATTGTAAGAGTTGTATTAGAGACAAATAAAACTGAGGTATGTTCAATAAATTTAATTTATTTTTAAATTGCCTCCAAACTCAACTATCTTTCATACAAGGGCCACTTTTTTTTAAACGTTTGTACATTTGGAAATATTTTTAAAATGAAAACGCTAGAAAAAATGACCTATTTAGGTGAGTGATTAAAAAAACTGTGTTGGTTTGTTTGAGTGATTTATTCTGCATGACTAAAGTCAACTAAAACGATTAGTCACGAGTGGTTTTGACTTGTTTAATCCCCGAATTTTAATAATGATTTTTAAATTTAATTAAGAGCAATTAAATACAGGTTCAGTTTTAAAATACTACTCACCCTTGAATGAAAGTGCTGAATATCACATCTTCAGGTATTTAGGGACTAAGATTGTCGTATTTTTAGGAATTTATGAATCGGGAATATTCTCTTAACTGAAAATAAATAAACAAAATTTCCCTTAAATTACATCTCTGGGTGTGCCCTTTTAGTTCACATTAAGGTGGGGATATGAGGTACGCGAGAAAAGGTGTTTTTTTAGGTTTAAAACACCTTTTTGATCAAAATAAATTAAATATTGTTTCAATATAGACATAGATTTTAATTTTATTCAAATTGTGATGTCAACAGTTGTTGAATATCAGTCGAGGGTGTCCTGGAATTTTATGATAATTTTTTCTCTTAATTTAAAAAGTCTGTTATCTAATGCCGCTATGCTCATGACAGATATTTAAGAACTGTTTATATCACCATGTGAAAAAAATCATACTCTATGTTTCTACTAAAACAATATTTTACTTATTTTGCTAAATAAAACTTTTGCTATCAAAACTACAAAAACATTGCCGTTTTCTAGTGTTTTATACACTCCCAACTAACTCTAAAATAACAATAGGAAATAAAAAAGAGTAGATAGATGATTTTATTGTTTGTTATGGTTGAGGAAAAACAATCATCTAAGTGATATATTACTGATCTGTTGTCTGGTTGCAAAGTTAACTATAACATTACCTTTTTATAATACTAATAAGCTTATGTCAGATTCTTTTTTACATTTAGAATTTTTGAATCTCAAATAAATATCCTTCCGTATTCAAGGCTTCAGAGCTTCATAAGAAGCCATCTCTCTCTTTATTTTATTTTTAGAAATAAATGGGAGATATTACAACTAGCAAACTAAACTAAATCAGGTTCCTAAGCCACCATAAAAGATTTAAAGACAGTCCAAGCGAAAACTTGTGCTATTGTCAAATATGTTATTGAATAAAAGAATAAATGGTAAGATAGACTGAATTTACAGATAGGAATAACAAGTGTGTCAATTCAATAGCTATTTTATTATATCTTATATTATATTAATTTTATCAAATAAAACATGTTGATGTTGATTTTGAATTGTATACTTATTTTGGGTGTACCACATTCTAGCATCCGTTCGGCTTATGTGGAAACTTAGGATAGTAGATTAGGGGTTATTAAAGTAATATTTAGAGAAATCTCAGCCAAATTTGAGAGGAGAAAGCGTGGGAGACCCTTTCATAAATGGGGGTTAAAACCCTAACCTCCCCATCACCAGTATATAAAAAATGATGAGTATAGTGCCATTGTTTGTACAATCATTCACCGTCTACATCACCATGGAAACCACGATTTGTTTATAGTTGTACATTGGTAAATAAAATAGTTACCTTTGGTTGAAGATAATAACAGATTATTACTTGAGTGGTTTGGTGCAACGAAGAGATATTTGGGGAAAGTTACCATCGTGGTTTGAAGGGGGGAAATATACGTTTTGATTCAAATTTAACATCTAAAGTTAACTATTTATGTAAAGTTGAGAGCCTTTGACTAGTAAACTTTTAACTGGAAAGTCGATTGAGGCTTATTATGTAGAGCTTTTCCTAATAAAAAGTTTTTAATAAACACATCGCTGCAACGATGCACAAGTAATTTACATTATAATAGACTATGATTTGTTACTTAGAACATGCTTTAAAAGAGTTATCCGTTAAGTTGTAATAAAATGAAGAGTGTTAATTTAACACTTTTGTTTTTGTTAATGCTCTTATTATACGGCAGTAAGTCCCATTTAGCACTCATTCATTCATTCAAAAATTAATCATTTACCCTTATCTCCATTTTATCCATTTAAATATTTTGCAACTATTCTTTTTGATGTTATCTGTTAGATTAATTTGAGAGTTTGCGCTATTGAGTTGTTCCTACCGCAATGTATGAGAAGGAAACGATCAAAGTTTGATGGGGATCAAAGGAGGTGCAAAAGTCGCTAGCGATTCAAAGTGGTGAAATGCCTCCAGAATATTTGAGTGCATGAGATGGGACAAACTCGGGTAGAAATCCCCAAGTGCACTAGATGGGAGGTAGCCGTTTAAATACTTGGTCAACATTAAAGATACAGTTACTTGTTTTTAAAATGTGACTACATTTTTATTTTATTTTTATTAACTATTACACGTGTTCAGTCAAAACCTAATATTTGCATTAAATAGGGTAATGATTAAAAATATAATAGTTATCTAATATAAATATACCCACAATTATGTGAAAAGAGAGTGGGTACCAATTTGATAAAAACAAATACCCTCAAAACACCTTAATGGCATTTGACCTCCAACCTCTTTGTCACTGGCAATTCTGCGTAATGTGAGGGTGACCACCGATGAAGACTTAAGATGGGGTGCTAGTTAGCGTGAGCTTAGGACAGTATTTTAAAAGTTTTTATAGCATAAACATTTTTTGGCCAAAATAAATCAAATATTTATTTTATAGAAACATAGAGTTTAGTTTTATACACATGCTAATCTCAACAGTTCTTGAATATCTTTCAAAGGTGTCCTGGAATTTAATGACAACTTTTTCTCTATATTTAAAAAGTTTGTCACCAAATGCCGCTGTGTTCGTGAGAGATAGTCAAGAAATGTTGAGATTATCATGTGCATAAAACTAAACTATATGTTTCTATAGAAGAAATATTTGATTTATTTTGGCCAAAAAATGTTTATACTATAAAAACTGCAAAATCAATCCGCTAACCTCACGTTCACTAGCACCCCAACTTAATGATTATTATATCATTCAGGTATCTAAATAAATAGATGGTTTCTAAAACCACTTAGGTCTATATTTTAATATTTTGAGTTTTTAATGCAATTTGGCTAAGTCCAAGGTGAACAATTTACAATGAAAAGCACCTTAGTCCATAGTCTCCAACCATTTTAAATAATATTATTCTCATTTTCATGATAATTGGTAAATCAACTTAAGGACTCAAGTTGTTTTGGTGACTAGCACCAGCAAAATATTCTACGTACCTAACTAACTATGGAGGTGTTGACCTACAATACCTGGATATAGACCTAACTGCCAAAAAATGCATTAAGGTTTGGTTTTATTCGAAAAGTTTCCTAACATTGTCTTATCATGTTAGTACTACCACAATTATTTAAAGAATCACTATAAATTTAGAGTTAGGAGACCACGAGTCAATCCATGTACACAATGCGGAGAGTTTTCTATAAAGCTTCACAGACAACTATTCGCGAATGGTGATGACTGTCCAAGAAGTGTGGAAGGTACACAAATGGCGAATGCTCAGTCGAATATTCGGGATTCGAGGGTTATCGCTCTGGCAGCGTTTTTTTTAGCACGAATCAAAGAGAGCGAATGTTCGCCACTGAAGTCTCTGCGAACATTCGGTACGCTTCTACATTATTCATCTGTCGTTCATTTTTCAAAGAACTATAAAAAAAAGTTAGTGCATGCTTACACACCGGGCGCTGGCGATGTACTAGCTATGTTCAGTGGGGAAGTAAGGGCAATTGATGCCCGGGCTGGGTCTCGATTTTGGTCTCTATTTATACCTATAACCCGATTGGATTCTAAGACGTGCTGGGAAAGAAAGTTAGATACTACTAAAAAAACTAGTTCAGTGAGAATATAAATTTAGTTTTAAAATTAGTATGAATGTTCGCGGGAAATGAGGAGCTAGGAGCTCATTAAAAATGGAGTCCCATCCCATGTGCTAAAAATTCAAGCAAATATTAGGCCTAGTTCAATGAACCTTTAGATAGCAGCATTCACACATATGGCTACTATGGTTGAATTTATAGTAATAATCATGACATTGATATTTATATCATCCTAAAGTTATTATAAATTCAAATAGTTCAGCGATGAGCTGTGGCTTTTGTAAACCTGGACCTTGAAACTATATAATTATACTATGCAAAATATTTCCTCATGTTGTTGTCTGTTCGAAGTGTGAAGTCATCATAAAAAAAAAAATCTCTTCCTCGGGATATGCATGGTGGGAACTGGCAAAGGTGACCTCTTGTTGTTAGATATTGTTATCTACAAGGTCAATCAATACGCTATAATAACTCGCTTAGGTAGATTTAAATAGTAGTCGTTTAGAAACTTCACATGAAAATTTAGCTGCTGTTAACAAGAGATTTTATCATTGTAGTTTTAAAACCGAAATATATTAAGGTAACAATTTGTTTTGTATTTTTAAATCATAGAATTCATTATTTTAGTGATTAGTGTATAACTTTGGGTTAAAGAATTCACATATAATGTTCAAAATATCAAAGAAATGATATTAACCGATTTTATTTTCACAGAAAAAATATATTATTGTGTAAATTATTTTCCATAAGGTTGGCATAATAAACTTTGTTTGAATACATAACATCTTATAACAAGAATAAATAAAAACTATGTTACAATTTTAAGGTCTGATATAAGAATTAGTCAAAAGCCATATTTTTTGAATAATAATATATCTATAAAGAACAAAATTGGTGTGTCAATTAATGCAAATATTGTCTTTTTATCTTAAAAATATCATAAAACAATAGTTGATCGCTTTAAGTATTTGGTGCAAGGGCCAGCTGTGTTTGTCCCCAAGACTCTTATTTTCCCACAAATATTGGTAGCGTAATATCACTTTTGTGCAAGAAAACCATTATTGATTTGTTGATAACATCATAAACCATCATGCGACCTCGTACTATTTCCTTACATTAAATGGCTAATTCATTTTCACAAACTACAATGTTGGTGTTTTGAACCCAATACATATTTGAAAAATCAATACTTGTGTAACTTAACCATGTGAGCAACTAAAATATAGATTTTATAAACAATATTTAACGGATGATTGTTCTTAAGAACTAGAAATATGTAGTTTTTATTTATTTATCTGAGGTATTTAACGTGCACTTTCTAAACTGGATGATTACACAAGTACAGGAGAATTTCTTTGAGCAAGATCGAGAGGGTCTACCAATTTTTCTGGGAAAGGTATTTTCACATACCTTCCAGGGTTCTTTTATTTGCCACAATCGTCAGGGTACTGACGGCTTTACTTACCGTCCAAAGGAAGTTGTGCTACGGATTTTTATCACTAAAGAAAAGCCATCGATCCCAGCCGGGTTTGAACCAAAATATATCAGGTCCTAAGACAAGAACTGTGCCCAAAGATCACCAAATTTGACAAATATGTAGTTAAATGTTTATAAATAAATATATATTTATAATTTGTTTATTTTGAATAATGGAAAGGTCTTTCTCCAGGTCATTCTAACAACGCAGTTTAAATTTCTCCATTTAATTAGGTATATTGATAAACACATTTCTTAAATACACCCAAAAGCGAGTGTAAATTCTGTATTTACATAAACTGCGCTTATCCCTAAAGAAAATATGTGTACAATGGATAGGTTGATATAGATTGTAGAGGTATAGTCTCATTCTAATAACCCAAAATTGTTGGTGAATACTCTAAAATGTGCTCATTACCATAAAGTACCAGTTTTGGTGTATACTCGACTTAATATGAGCTAGAAGCTTGGGTGCTTACACTAAAAGTTTATGCTCATGGCCGTAGCCTACCATAGTCAGTGGCGTTGCACGAAATATATTTGGGGGTGGGGGGTGAATCAAATTAGAAAAATTCCCAAGTAGCAAAGGAGAGTAAAGAAGGGCAATGTTGAGAACGGGAGAAAGGTGGGAGGGGGGGGGGGCAGGGAGCTCCCAGATTTTTTTAAAAATTTTGGGTGATAATCAAGCCTTGAGCCGAGCTCTTAGGTAGCTATATTATTAAATTTATTTATTTATTCATACTGCATTTCTAAAGGTACAAGTCTTTTTCAGTGCATAAGGAAAACACTTGAATTATTATTTATTTCAGTTTACCTGCATCTGAGCTAAATATTCAATTGAGCTTAAATATATTTATTTAGATTTGCAGATATCGTTCAAATCGTGTATTTTAGATTAAAAAATTTAACTGGCCTTATTATAGCGATTTCCAACATTTTGTGGTTTATGAGCACAACTTTTCTCTTTGCGGCCGTTTCGACCCTTTGATAACTTAAAAGCGTTCAAATCCTAGTTTTTAAGTGTTTTCATTTTGTATTATTACCAGCCCGGACTATCTACAGTTAACTACACCAGTGGGATAGGTCAAATTCAGAGGGAATGTACCCTTATTTGCTTGTAGGGATATTGTCGCGATACGTTCTCGCGGACCGCTTGATGATATTGGTAATTAAATATGGTTTATATTAACACATTTTATAGCTTTTATCTCCACAAATTAAGATGATACATTCAAGAAATTGTCACAATAGCATCCGCGTTTCTTCATCGTGCTCGTTCTCTTAGAACACCTCGTTAACAAGTCCAGAAAAACTAATTACCCCCACCAGTTTCCTGGATATAACATCAATTTTGATACCGAGAACTGCTGAATTCTTGCGATCACAAGCAAAACTACTTTTTAAAAAGAAATCAAAATAAACACAGTTTTTAAATTAAATATGCTGCTCTCTTTCTCGCACTCACACTGCGAGGTTTTTTCTTTAATAATTATTAGGGCTGGAAGCAATCAAACTGAATGTTCCTAACCCGTAGTCTGCCCGCACGTGTACGGAAGTTTAGCAACAACAGTACAGTGCAACTAATAAATTTGACACAAACTGAATTTAATTACTCCAAAAAGCTATGCAACAAAGCAGAATCATTATATTATTAAGATAAACTACCCTTGGCCAGAATTAAAACCCTTACTTCCCCTTCACTAACAAACCAAACCAAAAGAGCGTGACATTAAACCCGCATGTCCACTAATGCTTGCTTTAATTATTATAAATTGCTTATAGTAATGATTATATGCGACTAATATGTAGTAAAATAGAATCAACAAGCCCGGGGTTGGAGGATGATTTTATATTATGCTAGCAGCATTACAAGGCTGCCACAGTAAACAAGTCAGCAAGAAGCAATCAGAATGGAATAGTCAAAAGTAACCTAAGCAGTAACTAGGTCATTTTTAGCACTCTAGCAACTTAAATTTATATTATAATAGTGTATTCTCCTATAATCATTAAAATACTTGAAAAAGTAAATATAAAGCTAAAAACTTTATATTGTGACCCCACCAAAAACACGCTGCGGCCCCCAGGTTGGAAACCGCTGCTTTACTATAACACACTTGGAAGCAATAGTTAACTAGTTAGATCCCTGAGATGTAGAGCTCGCTGCTCACTTAATCAAAAAATTAGCAATTTGGCCATGTTTATTTAAAAACATTTTCAGCTGTGAAAATATAGCAATAAAAAAAATAGAATTTATCGATATTTCTACAGTATTTTGATACCTGTATACTAATGTCCTGCTTCATAGCCTCATGGAAGTTGCCCTAAAATGTTAATACTGGTACATCAATAAACTATTCAAAACATACTATAATTTATCGCGTGAGGGTGAAGGGGCTTCCCCTGATACTTCATTAAATAAATGTGACACAGCCCTATTAATCCTCTTCCTACATTGTTGCTTTGAGCCTGTTTAAATTTCTTTCATGAAAGTCTATTTTAATAAACAATGAAATAAGAAACATCAGTTCAATTCAAACTAGTATGGATACTTGCTAGAAAAATGAGTATACTTCAGAAGTCAAACACTAACACTAACCTCAATGTCCTCATTTCATCAGTCAGAGCTTTCGGTAAGAAAACAATAAAATGTTGCGTAACATTCACTGCATTTATGCCTTCAAAATTTAATAAAGCCCTAATTAAGGCATTGGATGTACAACATTTGATAATTTGAATCATAAAACTGCTACAGTCTAGCAGCCACGAAAGTCATAACTAAAAACACTAAACCACAGACAAAACATTGTCTGACAATGTTACCACATCAAGTATTACTGGCTGAGTGAAATTTTGCTACTGGCCAGCTCATGTTCCTTTATGATTCGTTTCCATAACACATTCGACATACACTCACCGGCTGTTGTCTCTGCCTGCTGACAGCGGCGCTACTAGACTACTTGATTAACTAAGCTTTCAACAATTTACTACAGAAGGAATCTCTTTTCAATGTTTGATGGTTTTTGGAGTTGGGATTTTTTCTGTAGAGTATGTATCAACAGTCGGGAAATTTTAA
This sequence comes from Timema bartmani, assembly GCA_902151455.1. Taxonomy (NCBI): domain Eukaryota; kingdom Metazoa; phylum Arthropoda; class Insecta; order Phasmatodea; family Timematidae; genus Timema; species Timema bartmani. Next base: position 69,600 of record CABFWB010001025.1, on the reverse strand, counting down.
ATTTGTCTGTACAAGTCTGTGGTTAAGGACTTTCATAATAAAAAGTAATGGAGTACAGATTAAGCCTAGAATTTCCCAACTCCATATCTAAAGTTTCACAAAATTCCCAACTTTCAAGCTTTTAACCAACATGACAACCCCTACCCCCCACCAGCACGATGCCCTTGACCATAGTTTGTGTAGGCCTACACTCTAGAGGTCCGTGCTGATGACCATAGCGCCCCATAGTTGGTGTACACCCTAGAAATGTAGGCTCTCTACCATAAACCACCAGGGTTTGGGTGGACCGTGAAATATATTCTTTCTACTATAATTTATAATGTTAGGTGTTCATCAATATAACTCAGCAGGTTTGGGGAAAACTAAAGAAAAGCCCGTGGATCACCTCTTACTCGCGAGACACATCTGATATGCCCTCTTGTCTTTGACATTTTAATATTACTATCTGACCTGTAATCATATAAACACACACAAATAATAGTTCTCACTCCAGTTAAAAAGCAAGAGTTCATTGACAACTTTATGGTTTTGATGATTGTTCTAATCCTGAGTTTGCTAGCAGTATTTTTCTGCAGGCTGAAAGGCAGACATAGTTATATAATGATAGTATTGATTGACAGTTAGTAACTAACACTAACCTCCTCTTTATTCAACAACAAGCATTCCTCTTACTGCGACTGATGTTAGTGTATGTCTGGTTCTCCAGGCTCTTACAGAGTATCCGGGACACAAGCTGGACCAAGGGAATGATTATCCTAATGGACGATTAAAATTTAATTTTAAGGTGTAGTTAGCTTTGAATATTTAAAAACAATTATAAATATATAAGAACATTTTGTACTTTTCTAGCATATTAAATACTTAATTGTATGAATCTTTATTTATAATATTTAAATAATATTGCTTAAAGAATTTATATTGGTCCAGATAAATATATATGGATAATATACGTTTTTAAATATTTTAGTTGACATTTAATCATTTTAAATATGAGGATGTCAGGGTTCTGATCAAAAGTGGATGTAACGATGGCAGTTTATCGTAAATTGATTATTACCTTCTCTCAACACAAATCCGTATATACTTTATCTAAAATCTACCTTTCTCATCCATAACACATTAGAATTATTAAAATACGTATAGTTATTACGCGTGGGGAAAGATAACAGAATAAATTGAAGCAAACATATGTTTCTCACGGCAGGGCCCGAGTTTGTCAATTTGACCTTTGGACTAATTTTAGTTTGAGACCTCTGCTTTAGGGGTTAAAATTTTTAATATTATATGTTTTTATAATCTATTGACTAGAAAATGACCCACTTTGGCGGCCGCATGGTCTAACGCACTACTCTCGCAGTAGACTAGACTGCCAATGAAGGGAAGATCAAGGCTATAATCTCGGTCAGGTGTACTGAGGTTTTTTTCCCCCAAAATATTTTCCCATTCTCCCTCCACGCAAATGCGGGTACGCATTCTCTAAATATAGCCTCTCTAAACACTAAAACAATTAGCTTAATTAGTACATAAGCGTATGACTTGAACGGGTAGCAAAACTCGGTGATATTAAAATAATTAGAAAATGAGTATAATTTATCCTAAAAGCCTGATATTGACTTAACTAACATGTCTAAACTGGACTGCCTTTAATTTTTTCAAAACCATGTAAAGAAATAACAGGTATAATATATTTAGAAGATATATATTTATATACTTAATATATATTTATATGCTATATATTTTTAATGTTTTTACGATTTTAATAGATAAACAAATTAACTAAGAGAATTAATTTTAATCAAGAATACAGAGAAAATAACTTCAAAATAAATTACACAATTATTAGCTTCTTCAAATGCATGTTGTATACTGCATGGTTATGTTAATTTTTGAATGTCAAACAAAATTAATATAATAATAAGAATCCTAAGAATTGTTTAAAAGAGGACACACTTAAATGTGTTTTTAAATATGTGCACAAACTAACGATTTTATTACCAACTATTTGAATATTAATCTTATAATTATTTGAATTTAAAACTATTTTGTTTCTAAATACTAATTTTTTGTAAATATAACATTAAAATAATGGATTTAATTTATTATTGGATAAAAATAAGCGGATATTCCCACTCATCTTGGTTTTATGTAAACAGATTATTTAATTTTACACCTAATTTGACATCTCCCATTGGCATATTGTGTTGTTTTAACAATTATACAGTAAATAATATAATATTTATACATTGAAAGAACGTTTGTCTTGTTTTCAGGGGAGTTCCTCAATATGGACGGTAGTTGTTCCTTGCCAGGCGCAGCGTGGAACCCTTCTTGCATCGCCGCGGCGGGCACAGGGGTCTCCGGGATTGGCGCAGTCCTATTCACAAACCTCATCACCACCCTCCTGGATGCCCAGCACAACTTGGGGAGACCAGAGATCTATCCTGATGACGTGGACGTATTTAGATACGAATATGACTTCATCGTGATTGGAGGAGGATCAGCTGGCGCCGTCGTGACAAGCAGACTAAGTGAAGAGAAAGACTGGAACGTGTTGCTTCTAGAAGCGGGTGGGGATCCTCCGTTAGCATCCGACGTACCCTACCTGTTTCCTACTCTTCAAAAAACTGATCTCGACTGGCAATACAAAACTGAGCCCCAAAAGGGTCAATGCGAAGGTTTCGAGAACGGTCAGTGTAATTGGCCACGAGGTAAGGCCTTGGGGGGCTCCAGTTCTATTAATTGGATGATTTACGTCCGAGGTAATAAAGGAGATTACGACAGTTGGGCGGCTTTAGGGAATGATGGATGGAGTTTTGAAGATGTTCTGCCATATTTCAAGAAGTCTGAAGATTTCAGGGACATTAAAGTGGCCCAGGAAGAGCAAGCATCTCATTACCACGGAACTGGGGGATATTTGACGGTGGAAAAGGCTAGATATATCCCTACTATTGTTAAATCCGTGGTTCAAGCTGCCAAAGAGGTAGGTTACAAAGAATTGACTGACAATAATGCTGGGGATATAGAAGGTTATGGAGAATATCACTCGACCATCAGGGACGGTAAGCGTTGTAACACAGGTAGGGCTTTCCTTAGCCCAGCCAAAGGCAGAAGCAACCTCCATGTTGCAAAGAAAGCTCTTGTCACTAAGATTTTAATCGACCCTAACACCAAAAAGGTTCTTGGTGTTCAATTTAAGAAAGATGGGAAGATTCATGAAGTCAAGGTGAGCAAAGAAGTAATTGTTTCTGCCGGAGCGATAAACTCACCACAATTGCTGATGTTATCGGGTATTGGACCTAAGGAGCACCTTGAAGAGTTAGGGATCAAAGTTATAAAAGACTTAAAGGTAGGATACAACTTGCAGGACCACAACAACTTCCCAGCTCAGGTTTACTCTATCAACAAGTCTACGGCAAAGTCCGTAACACCACAGTTTTATCTTGATGCTGCATATGAATATTTAATGTACAGGACAGGACCTTTATCAGGTGTTTGGGCAACAGCAGCTTCGGGATTTGTAAACACTAAGAAAAAACCTCATGAGCCACATATAGAAGGAGAGTACCCAGATATACAGATGCATTTCTTATCGTTTTTAGCAAATGACACCTATTCTGTGAATATATTAAACCGTAATCTTGGCTTCTCTGCTCCTGTGAGGGATTCTTTGTTGAATGCGGTGAAGAAATCGGATGTTCTGATTCCTTGTCACATTTTAGAGAGACCCAAGAGCAGGGGGAGGCTACTCCTAGCGAGTGCCAATCCAGACGATCGACCAAAGATTTATGCAAGTTACTTCGAGGACGAAGATGATTTGGAGGTTATGTTGGATTCCATAGAATTGTTTTCCCAAATAGCTGAGACAAAGACAATGAAGGATCACGAGGCAGAACTAGTGAAGTTGGATATTCCTGCCTGTGAAAGCTTTGAATTCAACACTAGAAGGTATTGGAGATGTGCCTTAGAACAGCTGTCGACGACGTTGTATCATCCTATTGGCACGTGCAAGATGGGGCCATCAAGTGATCCAGATGCTGTGGTAGACCCAGAACTTAAGGTTTATGGAATTGAAGGCTTAAGAGTGGTTGATGCCTCCATAATGCCGATACATGTTACCGCGAACACTAACGCTCCAACTATCATGATTGGGGAAAAAGCAGCAGATATGATCAAGAAAAAGTGGCTCAGCTAAAATAAATTTTGTGAATGCAGGCTCAAATAATTTTGTGACATATAGATATGTATAGCATAATATATAATATAATAAATATAAATTATTAGGGTCAACAGGTGTCAGTAGCTGTTTTATATATTTTTATATAATACACATAAAGCATATAAAGACTGTATTACTGAATTACAAATTCTCAAAATAAATTTTTTTTAAGTGACATTATTTACTAAAATACTATTTTACCATGTCGTATGTTTAATTATGTAGGCCTATATGCAATTTTATAGTGACTAAACAATTGATTAAAGTAATGTCAAACGTATATTCATAGTTAATATATCTACCGTATTACAAATTGAATGATTAATACTATAAAAAAAATTACACTAAATAGTATATAATATATTGTTGTGAAAACAACGTGAGGCTAAGAATGAAAACATAATGTGTGCGATTGTTAATTCTCATTTAAAAAAATCAAACTTCAGGCAATGAAAACATCCACTCACTCTTTAAATAATCATGACACTGACTTTACTCAAATTTGGTATAGAAACCAACTCTATTCACTGTACCAAGTGTGTTACACTTACGAACGAACATACCATCAGTAAATATTTCAGTAGACAAAGTACAATACTATTCAACTAAATCAAAACTAGCTAACAACATACTTGTAGGATAACAATACACGTGTCAACAATTAAATATTAACTTGGGATTTCAATAATAAGAAATCTAATACATAAATCCCCTCTAACCATTCAACTTGTAAATAGGCTTAACTCATTGCACGAGATTCCACGATCCCGAAACTATTGATATGAGCTTAGGAAGGATACAACTTTGCATGTCCTACCTAGTTATTTTGACAATCAGCCAACAACTACAATGCTCATCACCTGGCCGTGGAAGTCAACAATACCTTATAAAATATACACAGAGGGGAAAAAAATATCCTTCAACAATGTGAATATGCTGCCATGTGAATAAAGCATGTATGAGGGTAAAGATTTAATAAAGAAAAGAAACTAATGTGTCACTTGTTTGTCTTTTTTTTAGAAGTCTTTAGATTTTCTTAAAGCTAGGTATCCTGTGAAGCTTCATTAATATTATCTTGGATTGACAAGAAATTATTCAACTTTACAGTAAAAGGTTGCAAATCAATTATAAATAAAAAAAATATTCTTCACTCTAACTATTCACATAGTTTCTCCTTTTTTCTACAATCCCTATTGAGACTCTAAAAATCACCACGGCCTATTAGATATAAGATAACCTGTATTATATTATTTTTTATAAAAAATTTAAAATGTGGGTAACACTTAATCAGGAACAGCCCTATGCAAATTTATTAAAATAGGGTAAGTGTAAGGGAGGTTAATCAAGAAGGAAATGTGCCCACATTTTTGCATTTGGCAAAAAAAAAAAAAAAAAA
>CABFWB010001025.1:21089-62172 GCA_902151455.1 Timema bartmani | reverse complement strand
TTTTTTTTATTTAAAAATATTATTTTTTTAATAATTTTAATTTTTTTTTTTTTTTTGATTCTTCGAATAAAAGCTACAGTTACTTAATTTATGTTAAAAAAAACAAACTCCAATTTTATTTATAAAAAATTGATATTTTAAAAACAATATATTGCATTTTTTTGGATAGGATATTGATGTTTTGCAGACGATGTTATCGATGTATTGCCCTATTGTAGTTAGAGTGACCATTGATCATTGGACCATTTCTGGAATCATAGGCTTACATTTCGTATATCAAGGAATTTTACGAGATGGCCGAGAGTTAAAAAAACTATTATTTTCATTATCATCTCCGTTACCTGGCACATACAATAAATTGCTAGATTTTGAGAATACAATATATTGAGTTTGAAATCTTTCATATGAAGAAAGAATATTTAACTAAATGGGTTTTGAACTAAAGTCATAGAGGTGACTGCACATATTATTTGAAACTACTCAAAATTGACAATAATAAAGAAAATCAAAAGAAAATATTCGTAAATTATTCCATAATATTTTTAGAACTGTGCAAATTTTTCAACAAATTTGAAAGAAAAAAAATATATTTTTTTTGTGCCGTGTTTTACTACTCGGTCAGGTTATACGCCTATGTACTAACCACACTAATGTGTTCAGAATTAGGAAGGTTGAATTTAGAAGGGTACCAGAAATTGCATTGAAGGAGACTCGAAAACCGTTTAGGGAAAAGTCACCATCAGTAATCCCGACTGGAATCGAGACCCGATCTCTCTATCTTTGGTAGTCTAGTCTATTGCGAGAATAGTGCCTTACACCATGCAGCCACCGAAGTGGGTGGAAAGTAATTATCCGTTTCATATTATCATCAACTATAAATAATAATAAAAACTTAATTTTATCAATGTATGATTTATATAACGTGTTTACTACAATGTATACTCAATGATACAAAATTTTGGAGTGTTTTTCTGACTAAACTAGAATCACTTTTTAAACTGTTTACCATTTTTTAGTTGCCAGTTGTTTTACATATCTTAGATAGTCCCAATTACGTTTCATGACATCCAAATAAGACGGAAGTTTAAAATAAATTAATACATATTTTCCACAGTTTTTATGACACTGACTATACAATAGTTATATTTTTTTATGGATATATCGCTGTCAGAAGATCGTTCTTATTAAATGGGAGTTCAAAAGGGTCATAAGCTAAAGGCACAGTGTGTTCAACACATTCACAGTTGTGATCTCTGACTGTTTCAATACTGGTGCAATCGACGATTATAAAACGAGTAATGTATAATTTTTACCTCTAAAACTTTCGAGAAACATAATAAATACACTCTGGAAATATCAGCATCGTAAGGTGAGTGTGTTCTTGAGTGGTTTATTAATACAATATTAGCTCTAATTATTCTAAAGGATATGTGTGTACACTTTTTTTTAAATATTCGGTACACCGCGTCTTACTACTAATCCTGGATAGCCGCACACCTACAGAACTAACATTAATAATGAGAAGGGTAGGACTTTGAAGGAAATGTATCTACACTTTCTTGGAGGGAGTGTAAAATCATTCAAAGAAAGCTACACTCAATAAAGTGAGTCCCAACGTTTCCGTCATCGGTAAACCAAACCCAATAATGTTGATGCCCTGAGCTCGTACACCAACTAGTGCAGGTTTCAATTTATTAATATATTTTATATTATTAGTATAGGAGATGACGATTTATTTAGCCTTAGCCCTACACTTGTCATTTTTTAAAACAGTAAATATTTTACCCAAACTAATACAGCTAAAACCATCTTTGAGCGCGAATAATACGTGTATAAAGAGATAAGAACCAGTTCAGGATGCAATTTAGTAATTATATTAAAATATTTAATAAATACTTCATTAGTTTATACAATACCATCTTTGAGTGAATGAAGTTTAATCAAAATAGTTAAAGTAAATTAAAGAGATTGAAGTATTTGTATTTTGTATTGGTATGCGTGATGGCCGTAACTTTTAAGTTTAGTTACATGCTCTTATTCATGCTCAGTGCAATTATATAGGTCTACAATAGAAACATTTAAATACAAACTTTAGATAAAGTGGGAACAGCCATTTATGTGTTAAACATTTATTTTTCCTGAATAATAAATTATGGTTAGTGTCTAACTTCGGACCCATGGAATATATTTAGCATTTATTGTGCCACTGAAATTCAAACAATTTCAAAATGGTAGCAAATTTTTTTTTCCTTTTGTGCCTTTGTTAGTTTGATAAATTATTTTTTAAAAGTACCTCCACTCCACCCTCTACTGGAGCATAAGCAGCAACCAACATAATTCGACAAATGCCCATTTTCATGCGTACACATAGAAGTTAGGTGACGGAAACTCCAAACTTCTCACAAACAGCTTAGCTGTTCGGCTTAATATTAAACCCTCCTTTGCTTCCCTTACCTGTTAATCCACACCTGACCACACATAAACGCAAGGACAGAGTCTACAATACCAAATAAACCAAAACTAAACTAAGTTTTATCTTTTCCATAAACAGTTTTAGTGTTTTTAAATAAATGAGACTCATTTCGAGATATAAAAGCATAAATTAACTCTTATGCAAATTTATTCATTTTGTATAGCCAATAGTTTTTGTAAATGCACAGAGAACCGTATTACTAATTAAGAATAAGTATTTAATCAATGGATTTTTATTGCTATAATAGACTTTCATCTTTAATCATTTTACTGGCAATTTCATGAAGTAGTGTTGTTTGAAAGACTACTGGAAAAGCTTTATATAAATCACTGTATAATTGATTAAATTTTGAGGTTAATATGTTGCTGATATGAAATACATAACTCCTCTATCACAAAATGTGGCATTTATGATGTATCAAAATATAAAAATTATATAAACTTACACATAACAGCAATTTGATATATAATCATAGTTAATTAAACTAAGGGTGAAATAATTTATTTATAGCTCAGCTCACATGTTTAAAGTCTGTTCAGCGTAGGAATTGTTTTCTGAAAGGTCTTTTTCCCTACCAGAAAGCTATTATATAGTAGGATTTTGGTAGGAAAAAAGACCTTTTAGAGAGTAATTCCTACCGTGAATGCAGTATACTAACCAGTTACACCTATGATCCTTGGTTAGAACATTGTAATACGTAGCGGTGACAACGTTAAAACCTGCACAGGTATAAAAGGCAGCATCAGCAAGGAATTTTAATGAAATATAAAGTACAATGTGCAGGGTTTAGTAGAAACGCCAAGGACTAGTAAATAAGGCAAATTAACGTGAAGCAGATCAGCTATAATGTGTCCTAGATAGCCACAATAAATACTTTGGAAATTAAAACGGATGATAGATTGGGTTGTCAAAAAATCATCAAGGACTATCGGGTTGAATGATTTTAACAAGTTTTATAATAGCTTTAATAATTGTATTTCAAACAATACTTTTATACTTTCTTGATTGTGAAATGGCATTCAGGACTTATGTACTACTCATACTAAGGAAGCCTTGAAAATTAACTATTTAATAATATTTGGCAGTTTATTTAGACTTTATATTTAATAAGATATTATTAAAACTAATGTAAACAGCCTGTCTATAATGAATGTGGGTGTCTCTAATCCATTTAGAATTATTGCAGGTATTTTCATCTAGCCTTTAAAAACACAAACGCCCCATTTACCTAAAATTATGTGTTTTGGAAAACTTTATATGGAGAAAGAGTGATACAAAATAAAGATAACATATTTTATTTCTCATAATTTGACATTACAAAATAACATAAGTGTATTGTTGCAGTAAAATTGATAAAATATTTAGATGTATATACATTTTCTGAATGGCACTAAAATAAAATGTTCGTTGATTCTAACCTGAAATATTTTAAAACTGTTTGAAAGATGTTTCTAATTTGATCAAAAATTTCTAAAAAAACACTAAAAGCACTTCGAGGCTGAGGTTCTGTAAACCTTCCTCCCTCAGTGTGGACTGTTCGAGCTGTTGTGCCGTGGACCTATGGTTCAATTCCAGAGTCAAGCTAAACTCAGCTTGCGACTACATGGCGTCCTCCCTAAGACTGGCTAGTTCCTGTGTAAGCCATTACTCGGTAGCCTTCAACTGACTTTTCCTGGCTCTCCCTCAGCTCAGTATAACCTGCCTGTATCTGCATCAGCAACTGCTGGATACCTGCCAGAAGATCTAAAGGAGGGGTGATGGGTATCTCTTCCATGGGGGGAGGGAGTTTGATCTCCTCATACGGTATCGGACCTTCAAAATAGGTTTTGGATGAATCATTAATCGGATTGAAAAAAAACCCTGGTCCCTAACCTCCTCCTTCCGTGGCATCATGGTAGATAAATCATCCTCAACCCTTTCTTCAATCAACTGTCCCTCCATTGTTGTAGGTGCAACTTCAACCTTAACCTTATCACTAGTCAGCTGGGATCTGGCGTTACTTCTAAGAAAATAACCTCCTGTGTTCATGCCCTACTAAGCTGTCGAAAGGTCTAAGTTGTCCTAACATACATTCGAACAGGCCCCATTTTGGTACGTAACTCTGATAAAATATAATTTATACTGCACTAATTATAAACATCCTATAAATTATCAGGTTTTCTAAATACATATTAACTAATATTAGCTCAAATTATGAAAAGCGGGGTGTGGGTTTAAAACAAACTTATTACTCAGATCCACAAAACTGTTTCAATATCCGGACTTCTGGGTATTTGTATGTTAATGTTACGGTTCTTCCTTACTACTCTTATTTTCTAAACTACAATCTTACAAAGGATTAGTACTTGTTAATACGTCTATTAAATACACATGTCTTGAGTTCGTCGCACACGTCCATTACAATGTGAAAACACGCACTCAAGTGTTGACACACTCAGCTCCTTTGCTCGACTGTCTTTTGTCACACCCGTCCGGTTTAGCCCTACACTCGGCCCTTTAAAATGTTCCCCACCCCCTTGCTGTGAGGGGTGACCCAAGCCTGGAGACTGTTCAGGGCTGGCTCGAGGATAGTCTCGCTCGAACAACCTCAGTGTGTTTACCTAGTTGCCATAGCAACTTGATACATTATCACCTACACTGTTAGTAACAATACTTAGAGAAAACACATACATTACACATAATAAACACTTCAATATTAATGCGGTAAGTGCGATAACTACAGCTCCAAGGTAACATAAATGTACTTGAAATATAAAAATATTAAGATATGTAAAATATTTTATATTACATTTTAAATCTGGGAACAATGTTCATTTATCAATTTCAAGAGAAATTTAATGCAAATAAATGAAATTAAATTTTTTTTTCAATTAAACCAAAATATGTAATGCTCCTAATAATTTTAATTTAGCAATGAAGATCGAAAAAAAAAATACTATTGAGATTTTAAGAACCAAATTTTATGAGTTTAACAATGGATGAAAAGGTGACCTGGCGGTCTAGTGGTAAGGTGTCAGACTTCTGTGCTTGGGGGTCCGGGCTTCAATCCTCGGTCCCGGCACAGATTTATCTGATTGCCAAACCCTTCCTTCACCTCTGACAAGACGTGTATTAATCACAACTTGTGAATGTGTGGAGTGCCAGGCCTCCACCGTGGTTCGGATTCCACGTTAAACTGTAAGTCCTCCATTTCATCTCACAATCACCCTACCATTACGCATGAGCATAAGTGCGTATAACCTGAACGGGTAGTAAGACGCGGTGCTAATAATAATAATAACAATGGCGGAAACCATAACAAGGAAATTTGTTAAAATTGAAATAACTAAAAATATAAACTTGTCAGTATCATTACGTAGAAAAATAGCTTTGATGCTGGCAGTTCAGATTTTAGTAGAATAATTTAGAGTAGGCCTAATAGATGTTCTGGGATGGCTTTAAATGGGTAGGATTATATCTCAGATAAAAATAGAGACATATCACTCACTGAGCTTACAGTTAATATTTGTAAACTTTCTCCGCAAACATTCTCAGTTCTATTTGGGATCCAGAGTTAATTGTTGACAGATTAACTTTTAACTTTAATACTATTTTGATAATATTTACTCTTGTATAATTCACAGCAATGGGTCTATGACATATTTAAAATGAATATCTCACTTCCACTGGGAGTAGTTGAAAAACATTCCACAATCAAGTTGAAGAGGTGAACTTTTACAAAAACAAAATATTTTTTTAAATAAATACCACTTCAAAAACCAGAGATTTGAACTTATGATATTAAAATTGAGAGGAAGGAAATAATTATAGAAAAGCGAAATTAGTTTTAAAATATAATAAAATCAATATAAGCTATTAAATTTTCTCTTTAAATTGACAAATCACGAAATTCGAAGCTCGTGGTGTTTAAATGTCAACAAGATTATCTTTTTGGTCTATATCTTTCTTCTCTCTCGCACACTAGCTCTCCTGAATGCTACTGGGGGGCGACAGCTTACCGCAACAAAGACAATCATAATCTCCTTTCGCGAAACACCATCTAGAGCCACTATACCGTTCGTGCTAAATTTGGGATGGTATTTAGGATTTTAATAGGGTCCCTCCGAGGAATTTTTGGAATTAGATATCTGGCCTGAAATTAAGGGTAGCTTTCTGAAGTGCATAAAGAGATCAATTTGATTTTATATAAATTTGCTTTAACGATTTTGATTAAATTTAGTATCCAGGCATTGTTTAGTGTTATAAACAAAGCGGAAACTCTCGTTTTTCCATGAAAATAGCTTAAGGGTACTTTATATAAGCAGAGATTTCCCATTTTGATCATATCTACGCAACTATTTGAGATACAAAATAACTTATCATTTTAAAGTTGTAGTACTATTCAAAATTAAAATCTTTTGTATGAATTATATTTTTTTTATAAAACTAATAGTTTCTTAGCTACTAACAAATACATATTTTTATATTTATGGAGCTCTTTGAAAATAATAGAAATTGATTGCTATGCTCTTTGATGGAAAGATGTGTCCCTCTTTTCTCGATGTTTCTGTAACAGTGTGGGTGTATTTATTTTAACATAAAAGCAAGATAAATTTTGTGTTGTTCAGCGTACCATCTATTTTTAAACATGTTTTAAGTTTATCTTCGTATCTTAATATTGTAACACAAGCTATAAGCTATTAATATAGATAAGTACCTTATAATTATATTCTGAAAATTGAAAAATGACACCTGGACACGGGAATCGAACCCGGGACCTCTGGCTCTGCTCTAACCACTGAGCATTGGCGTACTAAGCCAGAGGTCCCGGGTTCGATTCCCGTGTCCAGGTGTCATTTTTCAATTTTCAGAATATGATATCTAGATGGAGTAATTCCCACTAATAAGCATAAATAATAGCTCTGGCTATTAATTCTTACCTTATAATTAATAATATTGTTGTTTTAAAAGCACCCATAGATAAATCCACACTAATTTAATTGCCAGCGTGTAAGAAAGTAATGAATGAGTCGACGCCCTGTGATTTCTACGATCCCTCCCCCTTTTAAAACAAACATCTTCCATTCGCTGATGAATGTCGATCGGAGGCATGATTAAGAAGTCAGGATATCTAGAGGTGCACATGGTTTAATCTGCACTGATATAAACGTGTAACACATTGCTATGTTTATTAGCACAGTTCAGATTCCTTGTATCGAAATACGTAAATATTCGGCCGAGTAGTGGGAGTAGGTTCAACGAATTGAAAGCAATTCAGTTTGGTCTCCTGCGTCTGTTTTCGTTTAAGTAATAAACTTAGGAGACACCAACTTTCGGTACACCTTTGTATAATATTTATCAGTGCCACAAAAACACACACATATGACTATTTTTCCACTGTACTTAACAATACAATTTTAAGGTGTTTTTCAAATAACTGTTTTTTCAAAATTTCAGATTTGGTAGAAATATTAAAACAATCTTGTTAAAAGCATATTAGTTTATAGAAAACATATTTTTGAAAATGTTGTTCCATGCAATTATATATTATTATGAGAAAGTTTGTGCGATAGTGTCGTACCATCTATTCAAAATATCTACAATTTTGTTTAAAATATTAATATGAAGATTTTTTATCATGATTAACAAGATGGTATGGTTGTTTATATGAGGAAAACTTTAATAAGGAAGGTTTACTGAAAACGTATTTTTGAAAATTATGTCCCATGCGTTAACACACTACATAAGAAAGTTTGTACTATTTTTATTCAATCAAATTTCATTACGAAATATAAATTGAATTATTGATTTGAATTATAATTATTAATATTGTAAAATTTTAAGGAAAAATATTTGATGATTTTTATTTTCACCTCTAGCTTCATTAATGTGAGCTATATATAGAGCACAACATGAAACCACTATATATATTATATATATGTATATATACTATATATATATATATATATATATTATTTTCATCTCTAGACTCATACATGTGCTATATATATTTTAATATAGCTCGTATTTGTGATGCTAGAAATGAAGATTTTATATATATATATATATATATATATATATCACATTAATGATACTAGAGGTGAAAATAATAAATAAATAAATATATATATATATATATATTTAGAATCATAATGTGAAAATCGAAAATATTTAAAATGTAAACACATAAGTATATTAAATATATAATATTCTTGCGAACTTTCGCCCTTTTTCTAAAATGCTGGATAATATCTAAAGAATATGGATCAAATATTATAATATTTTAAGACATTGACCTATGATGAATCAAAAACACCCTTTGTGTTGGTCTATTTTAATTATTTTGTAAGATCTGTGAAAGTATTCTAAGGCTCACAACATAATTGACATCAAGATGCTATTAAAATCATGTTTACTTTATAACGACTCAGATTAAAATAGTCTTCACTCTTATCTTTTGACAAAGACCAAAGTGTAGTTCTACATCCTCCTTTATTTGTTCCATGAACATAATATGAACTCTAAGTTCAACGTGCAAACCTAGCCAGAGTTACACATGGAATGAAGACGACACATTGGATTGAATGAAAAGGAATCATTAGGAATATATTTTAAAACAAATCACGTCACATCTTTCTAATTGAAGTGAGTATCAGGTTTTAATTTATGTAGGAATAGTCCTGGTTTCAGTGAATTGATTTGTTTTATCATGCTATATTAATATAATATACTTCAAAATAACTGGATAAACAATATACAAAAGTTATTTTGATGGCTGAATCATCAGGGAGGCTGACTAATTAGCCTATACATCTCAAGCCGTATCAATATGTTGGGGTTCATCTAAATTGTTTTTACAATAATATTTATTGAGGTTAAATTTTGGTTTTTTGTATCCATATAGTGTGCTGTTCTAAATTTAATAAATTAAATTATACTTAATATTTTAGCACGTGTGAAAATCTTAATGAATTAAGCCTTCGATTATAACTTTTGATTCCCCACCAAGAGTGGTTTAAGCTATTGCGGTTTTGTTTAGGAAATTCACCGTAGTTTTTGGATATTTTTCTGTGTCGAGTCTCGAGAATAAATTAGCGTGACAAGAGAATTTTTTTAAACTATTATTATTAATAAAAATTATATAATTAAATATATCTATTAAAATCTCATTTTTTCACCAATTATATTTTCATTCAAGTCCCGCAAATTACTGTAGGCAGGACATGCAGCGCGAATGGTATAATCTAGAACTTTCTTCAGAATACTATCTGGCAAACCCAATGGGAAGATATCATTGGGAAGACCTAGAGGCAAATGAGATGAAAACATTAGAATGGATCTGAAAGAGATAGGGTGTAACGAGGGGGACTGTATGACGCCAGCTCAAGATAGGGATAGATGGCGTACTCTTCTAAGTGTGGCAATGCACTTTAGAGTTCCTAATGGCATAGAGTAAGTACTACTGGTGAGGTTTTGCGTGAAACTTGGCCACGCAGCTAAGGGTGGAAGATACAATTGGGAGGGAAATTTTGGCAGTATATAATAATTTTCTTTCTCTCTCTTGACTCTGAAACATTCGCCGTTTCTAACCCAGACCCAAACATTTACTACTCACCCTTCATATCTTTAAAAGCTTCCACGCCACTCATATTACCATCATCATCATCGGAAGTGTTTTCGCTGGAGCTTTCATCTGATGAATCATCCTGGAAGTTAATGATATTACTCTCAAATACTTAATCAATTCTTTACTCCAATTTCAAGTATTCTTCTTCAATTTTCCTTGTGCGTGTGCATTGTGATAACTATTCTTCTTTCGTTATAGAGTTAAATTTTTCCTTCACTGGGTTCTTAACGGTGTTCACATTGAATGTAACATTATTTTTTTTAATACACTCCTTTATCAGTGCCCATATCAATTCATTGCGGTTGAGATCAGGATGGTATGGGGATGGACGTAAAACAGAATGTCCATACTTTGCTAGCAGTGTATATATCCTATATGTATTAAATCGTGGTTTTCGTAGTCAAATAACGAAATATAATTACTTAAGGGAGTATTGGGTTGTTTCAGCCAATCCATTATAACTATTTCACGCGAATACAATGCCAGTGGTGGGTATAATTGAACGTTGTGGTAGAATGCATTGTCAATAACTGGTACACTGTCATGTTGAGGATCAGTTTGTTTGATATCTATTTCTCATAATATTGTTAAAATTCCTGTATTGATGATATTCACCTGTTTTTGTTCCTTATTTAAACATCAACAAGATATTAGGGATAAAACCTTCCTCATCACCTGCATGAACCACAATCACCCTTTGACCCTTAGACAGAGGTGTTTTTAGTCCAGCAGTTGAATCGTCAGTCTAGGCTCGTTTCTTTTCAGTTGTGTTATGGAAATAGCTCTCATCTATAAACATAGTTGGTCGAATTTTCTGTCTGTAACTCTGTGTTTGTCTTAAGTATATTAATTTAAGGTTTTAATGTCAATATTTTCTATTCGCACTTTACGTTTTATGTGCTCCAGAACATATAATAGAGTATTTTACAATTCTGTCTGTCCTCATGTCTGTTTAGCTATCCCTGGGTCTAGACCCAAAATGATCTGAGAGGTTTTGTTTCAACACTATATTATATTTATATATTTTTAGATGCTATAGCACAGGATTTTTTTTTTATTTTGAGCCTTGTCTTTAAATTAAGGTTAGTTCACTGATTAAAGATTTTTTAAAAAATTGAAATTTTATGAAAATGACTTAAAGGCTTTTATTTAAAATGGATATATAGATAGTGTTTTACCTAACAAATATCACTGTGAACTTGTTTATTGGTTTAAAATTTATTGATGTGATAGTTTTTAAACTATACATTTTTGAAAATGGCTATAACGATTTTGATTAAATGTTTATCTGGGGAGCACTTGTAAATTATATACATTGTATTATTAGTGAAAGCTCATAGTGTATGCCTCAGGTGTATTCTTGAAAATAATAAATTGCGAACATGATACCTTAGGCCTTTCATCCTCAGAGCTACTCAAATAAGACTCAAAAGTGACGCGAGTAAAACCTAAATTACCAACCATTAGCTTGAGCGTCACCGCTAATGATCTCAATAGTCGTCCGCCCTTGGGGCTACTGTTTGCGGTTTACGACGCGTCCATGAGTAGTCATTGGAAACTCGACATGAAAGTCAATGGGCTAGCTCAGTCACAAATTCAATCATCATGAATGAACAAATATTGAACATTTAATGGCCTACTCAAGGTGGCTTTCTTTCGACATTCTGTAGAGCGCTATTAATATTGCATCGGTTTGTTGCAGTCCTTTTCCCCTAATGTTACATATTATTATTTTTAATATTAATAGTCAGGCATTTATATTCTTTACATTGTATGGATGAAATCAAAATCTTCTTTGGTTACGTCACTTGTGTCTGTAGCAATAATAGGGGACCAAATCCTTCTGGCACTCTTGTCATTAGAAATTCTAATAATAAATATTATATATTTTAGAAGCCCGAAGGATGTTATTGCAGCTATATAGTACGTTAACGAAGCTGATTGAAATTCCGACAATTTTGAGTAGCGCCGTGTGTGAAGCATAGGTAACAACAAGTTACTGAGTAGTTAATGACTTCACTCACTAACCAGTGCAATAACAGTTGAGTAGCGCCGTTGTGTGAAGCATAGGTAACAACAAGTAACTGAGTAGTTAATGACTTCACTCACTAACCAGTCCAATAACAGTTGAGTAGCTCTGTGTGTGAAAGGCCTCAAACCACGGGAAAACTGGCGTGGATAACTTTAAAACAAAGCTTAAATAGACAGACTAATTATTTAGGGAAATCTTTAGAATGGGTAATTTTTTTAAAACATTTACATATATTGCAAGTTTGATGACAGCCTATGTGACTAACAAATTTGTATGGCTTAAAAACCAAGAACCGTTGAAAGCTGGAACATGACATATGCCCAAGTACTTGGGGGCCACCACAGTGTTTTTTAACATACTCTGAGCCTGAAACAATAAAATTTAAAACCTCAAATGAGTACTAAGAGAAATGTTATAGTTAATAGTGAACACCTTGTATTTTACTTGTGTATCTATTGGGGGATTGAAGTTTAAGACTACGGCACCACCGATATGGTTAGATAAACAACCAATAAACAAATAAAGCTGAAACTACTAAGCATACCCGCTTAAGGAAAACTTGAGGACACGTTGTAAGATTCCAGAACTTTGGTGTACTGATAGTAATTTAAGTACATCAAATGAGAATAATAAATATATATATTTAGTCTACCTAAAATTAATGTAAGACAACATAAGAGAGAATTTTTATATAACGCTGTTTTCAATACATTTACATGAACAAAGGAATAAATAGCCAGTTTACGTATGCAGATTTTTAAAATCCATTTTATATCTAATAGAAAAAGTAAAGAGAAATATTAATATATTAATTTTAAATACTTAAATTTATTACGTTATACAGACACAAAACTCAGCCCCCAACGGTTAATTTATTACTGTGAATGGTGAAATCTGCCTTTCAGCAATAATACATTTTTTGAACATTCCGGGAATCGAAGCGAGTACCCTTAGCTCATTAGGCAGACATAAATGCCACCGACTGAGATAGGGTGTTGGACTTTAAGGGTTACTAAAATCAATAAGCGCACCTTGGGAATATTGTGATGCAATTGCAAATTATAACCTACTTTATCACCATCGGAAGGTCTAGAAACTTTGTTTACACAAGGGTTTGTTTCGACATAGGTTTCTTAGACAATGTTGAGAAATAATTGATGCAATGGACGAATACTCTTGTTATTGGCAATTGCAAGCTACAAATTACATTATTATGAATATAATTT
This sequence comes from Timema bartmani, assembly GCA_902151455.1. Classification (NCBI taxonomy): domain Eukaryota; kingdom Metazoa; phylum Arthropoda; class Insecta; order Phasmatodea; family Timematidae; genus Timema; species Timema bartmani. Next base: position 48,835 of record CABFWB010001025.1, on the reverse strand, counting down.
ATTTTGAAAATGGTGTCTCAAAAATACATTTGTAAATGTGTTTGGTTAAACTTTATTTAAACTAGAATTAAAAACAGTTTAAACGCTCAAAATGTTTAAATATTACTTAAATATATTGTAATCCAAATAAAATCAATTAAAGTAATATTAATTTCAGAGCAGCTAAGATTCATTCCCAACATGGATGGAAGCTGTTCAATCGGAGAAGGATCCCACTGGACCGGTCCTACATGTCAATCAACGCCGGTAGCTGGATTGTCCGGTGCCGGTGCAGTCCTCTTCACCAACCTGATTACAACACTCCTTCAGGCACAAGGAGAATTGGGCAACACTGACATATACCCGCCAGATGTCAGCAGCTACAGGGAGGACTATGACTTTATTGTTGTTGGTGGTGGATCGGCCGGGGCAATTGTGGCAAGTAGACTTTCAGAAATACCGGACTGGAACGTTTTACTGATAGAAGCTGGTGGAGATCCGACTATTGAGTCAGAGATACCTTTACTCTACCCCTACCTACAAAAATCAGAAATTGACTGGCAGTACAAAACTGAACCTCAAAGCGGAGCTTGTCTAGGATTTATTAACCGGCAATGCACCTGGCCAAGAGGTAAAGTTCTTGGAGGGTCAAGCACCATAAACGCGATGCTATACATCCGTGGTCATAAATGGGACTACGACAACTGGGCCGCCAAAGGGAACACTGGCTGGAGCTATGAGGAAGTTCTTCCATATTTCAAAAAATCAGAGAAATCATGGATGGAAGCTGTTCAATCGGAGAAGGATCCCACTGGACCGGTCCTACATGTCAATCAACGCCGGTAGCTGGATTGTCCGGTGCCGGTGCAGTCCTCTTCACCAACCTGATTACAACACTCCTTCAGGCACAAGGAGAATTGGGCAACACTGACATATACCCGCCAGATGTCAGCAGCTACAGGGAGGACTATGACTTTATTGTTGTTGGTGGTGGATCGGCCGGGGCAATTGTGGCAAGTAGACTTTCAGAAATACCGGACTGGAACGTTTTACTGATAGAAGCTGGTGGAGATCCGACTATTGAGTCAGAGATACCTTTACTCTACCCCTACCTACAAAAATCAGAAATTGACTGGCAGTACAAAACTGAACCTCAAAGCGGAGCTTGTCTAGGATTTATTAACCGGCAATGCACCTGGCCAAGAGGTAAAGTTCTTGGAGGGTCAAGCACCATAAACGCGATGCTATACATCCGTGGTCATAAATGGGACTACGACAACTGGGCCGCCAAAGGGAACACTGGCTGGAGCTATGAGGAAGTTCTTCCATATTTCAAAAAATCAGAGAAACTGGAAGACGAAGACTTGTTGCGTCACGAAAACACATCATACTATCACGGTACTGAGGGCTACTTACCAATAAATCATTTTAGGCATCAGCACCCTGTTACAAATGCTATAATTGATGCATGCAAGGAGGCCGGATACAAGCACAGTATCGATCATAACGCCGATGATGATGAAAGGTCCCAGTTATATCACACTACTTCTAAAGATGGACGGAGATGGAATACAGCCAAGGCCTTTCTAGGTCCAGCGAAGGATAGAAAGAACCTTCACGTGACCAAGTTTGCTCAAGTTACTAAAATCCTCATTGATCCAATAACAAATAAAGTATACGGTGTACAGTTTAAGAAGGGTGAGGATCTAAGTGAAGTCAAGGTGACAAAAGAAGTCATCCTGTCTGCTGGTTCGATCAACTCTCCTCAGATACTCATGCTGTCAGGTATTGGTCCCAAGCTTCACCTGGGGGCTGTAGGAGTTTCTCCAATAATAAATGATCTACCTGTTGGGAATAACTTGCAAGATCACGTCGCTTTCATTGGCTATGTGTTTTCAGTTAACAAATCCAAAGCGGTGCCAGTGCCACCCACGTTTCTTTATGATGCAACCTATGAATACCTAAGATATCGTACAGGTCCTCTATCAGGAATTGGCGCTATCCCCGCTGGTGTATTTCTTAATACAAGGAAAGGAAAGAAATTACCTCCGGATATGCAGCTTCATTTCTTATCCATATCTGCAAATGATACTAACACCATTGATATTTTAGAAAATGTATATAATTTCGTTCCAGAAATTACAGAGGAGCTCCGAAAACACATAGCTGAGTCTGACCTTATCATAACGTATCACACACTGAATCGACCGAGAAGTAGAGGAAGGATCATGTTGAGGAATCTGGATCCTATGGAACATCCATTAATATTCGCAAATTACTTACATCACCCAGATGACATGAAGGCTATAGTAGATTCAATTGAAAAGTTGTCTAACATTCTAGACACAAAAAGAATGAGACAAGAGGAAGCTGAAGTTATTGACCTAAAGCTTGCTGCGTGTAGAGGCTCTGAGTTCAAAACTCGAGAATACTGGGAATGCGCTGTCAGGGAGATGACCTATACTACGTACCACCCTGCGGGGACATGCAAGATGGGACCATCTACAGATCCAATGGCCGTGGTGGACCCAGAACTTAAAGTACATGGGGTAGAAGGACTAAGAGTTGCTGATGCTTCCATTATGCCTGTTGTTGTTACTGGGAACACGAACGCTCCCACAATAATGATAGGGGAGAAAGCTTCCGATTTGATTAGAAAAACATATCTGAAATAATTGAATTATTTACCAAAAGCTACACATCTTCTCTGTTAGCGTTTCTCTGAAAGATCTAACCTTGTTTTCTTAAAAATTTAACAATCTTTTTTTATTGGCTAAGAACCAGAAGTACATTCCATCTACGATGAAAGCTAACAGGACTAGTTTGAAGGGTTTCAATATGTCTCTATAATATAAGATGATCAATGGTAGAAACAAGCATGGTGAGATTGATATTATTCAGGGTACCTTGAAACCACGGATTGAATTTTTTTGCTTTGCCAAAAATGATAGTTGAATGTTAAATATCGTGTGCCTTATTTTTTAACATAATGCCTGTCGATAGTGATGTTTAAGAATGTTTCACCATCAGACATGTGCATTGCCAATATAAAAAAAAATCGTGTCTGATGGTGAAACATTTTATAAGCCATCGAATTAGTTCAAGCAAACGTCCTCAATTGTGTTGCCCATATTAAGAAAGACCACGATATCGAATACAAGTTGAAAAATGTCCAATTTAATGTAGAGGAATGAAAGTCTGTGCGTTATACCGTTCCATATTGTTGAAATCATGGTATACTATTTATTATATAATGATTATTGCTGTTAGTATACACGTGAAATTCATTTTTTATTGAAGAAACTATGTTAATTTCAAACTTTCAGGGTTGTGAATGTGAAATGTAGATTTATTATTTCCAAATATTTTGTAAGATAACAATTGTAGGGTGGGGATCTTTGTTTAATTTCAAGTATATTAATGATTTTAACCATTAATATGGTTGAAAAAAATATGTCTAATCAATATCGACACACTTTATAATATCTTCTGAGATATGGATATTCTGTAAAAATGTATTTGTTTTTCTTTTAAATATAAAATATTTTACAACATTTACTATGAAGTGTAATTTACGTTTTTAGAAAAAATTTGGACTATTTGGATCATGTTTCACTATATTATTTTACAATAATTATAAATATTTTAAAACAATAGTAATACAATTGTATGCTATTACATGTAAAGCTTAATGTTTATAATATTTAAGTCCGCCACTTGTGTATTTAATACCAGTGGGTACATTTTAAGATTTGAGTAGATACCTTTTAAGATTTAAAAAAAATCCGCTATTTTATAAGATTTAAGTTTAAATGAAAGTGAACTTGAGCTAAGGCCAGTATCGTTGCAAATGTATAATAATTATTGACAAAATAAATAAAATGTTGCTCCAGTGAATGAGATCAATTTGATTTATTCGCATCTTAATCTAAACGGTTCTTGAATATTTGTAACGGGCATCAAGGTATTTCATGAAACCTTTTATTTTTATTTAAAAAGTTTGCCATAAAATTTTAATAAGTTCATGAAAAATATTCAAGAATAGTGTTGAAATGTTCATTTAATTTATTTAATTTGTTTGAGGTATTTAACGTGCACTTTCTGAAACTACTGATTATATTAATACACAACATATAAACTAACTTAAATCTAGAACCGACACAACATCCAACCCCCGGACGTTAATTCTTCACTGTGAAAGGGGATACCAACATTTAACAAATGATCAATTTTTCTGCCACGCCAGAAATCAAACCCGGGACTCTTAGCTAAGTATAGAGATACGCTACCAACTTAGTTAAGATGTTGGACAACTGTTGATATTACTGTGTGTGGAAAGTATTCATATGTGCCTACTAAATCACTATTTTATTTATTTTGGGCGAAAAGGTTTTTTCAATAAAATATGCATAAAAACTTCCATCTCAATCCAAGCATAGACCTACTTATTACTTAATATTATCTATCTATCTATCTATCTATCTATCTATCTATCTCTCTCTCTCTCTATATATATATATATATATATATATATAGTTCCATGGGATAAAACTCAGTATTTTTTGTGGGTTGTTTGTTTGAGAAATTTTATATTATTACCATCACCGCGTTTTATTACCTGTTCAGGTTATACAAATATATGATAATTACTTTGATGGGGTAAGGATGAGGGAGAAAGCATTTTAAAGGTAATTTACCCGAATTTGCGTGAAAAGAGAGTGGGACACCATTTAGGAAAAAAACACCCTCAGTAGACCCAACCGGGATTCAAACCCTGATCTACCCGTCTCTCAGCAGGCCAGTATAACACGAGAGTGACGCCTTAGACCAATCTGTCAATGAAATGGGTTTGAGAAATTTTGAAATGTAAAACATTTTGAGTTGATACAGTTCAATTTTTTTCGGATATAATTTCCATGGATGCATTTCAGGATTTTAATTAGTGATGTTTGTTTGATACATTCTGGAATGGAGACCATTCCGAGTGAATATACGTCAGGATTTTTTTTTTAATATTCAACTGGATACTATTTATAGTGTTCTTTAAGGTTATTTTGTATGAGAAACGAGAGAATGGAGACCGTATTGAGTGTATCAATTATTTAGTCTTCCCTCCTCTGTATACCTTTCAGTTGGAGGCACTCAATAATAGTTTATCCTATAACATTTATCAATGTGGCCAATATGAACCTCTCCCATTTAACCAACATATCCATTGTTTTGTAAAATGATTTTGGTCCCTTGCTACTTTGCAATGTTTTTAATACTATCCATATACTATAATATAACTTAAAGACTAGGACAGGCACAACATTAATTTTTCAATGTGAAAGGGTAAACCTATATTTCACCAATGATGCATTTTCTGACATGCTAGGAATCGAACCCGGGACCCTTAGCTCAGTACACAGACACGCTACCAACAGAGCTAAGTTATTAGATAATTAATTAAAAACAAATTATTTATGAGAATGTTCTGACTGCCAAAAGTGTTCAATAATTTAACATATGGTAATTCAGATCAAGAGTAAATATAGATATCTATTCTATATTCATGCGACTTCTGTTAGGGGACCAGCTGTTGTTTATAACACGACCACCAGGTACTGATGCTGCTCTTGTATGTAACCATGAACTACAAATATGTTCATAAAACATTGCATAGCTATTTTAATTAAAGACGACATAGCTATAATCTGTGTTTAGGGCAGCCAGCAGAAGGTTCTTTATGTCAAACATTTACTGAACGTAACTCAAGTCAACACATCCGTAAAAATAATTTTCTTACCAATACTATAATATCAATAAAAAGTGTTAACAAACAAATCTAATAATATAATCTCAAGAATTACTGTGTAATTGGCGTTCTCGTAACTTATTGACCAAATATATAAATAAAAGTATTTTTTCTTGCAGTTGTGGCAACAAAGGATATTATAGTATATGAAATATTATATTCACAGTTGTATCTTCTTATAACTGGCCAACAAAATAAATATATATTTTTATAACTTTGAGAAAGAACCATAAGAAATAAAACGTTTTTATTTAGTAAACAGCGCATGAACACACCCGACAAGACTGTTTGTAAAACTAACAACCACCCTAGTTTGAGCTGGTTTGCCATCTTGATTTCCGAAGAGCACGCTGAATTTTACAAGTTCTTATTTGTAAAGCATTTTTAAATGAACTACAGAAGCCGCTTTCATATAAAAAAAAGAAACCTCCACACGGCTATTTTCATAAGTTCATGTTTCAATAATTAAAAACAGATTTTTACATCCATTACTGTTTACAGCCTATGGCCTGGGTAGACTAGACTGCCAATGACAGGAAGATTGGGGTTAGAATTCCGATTGGGTGTATTGAAGGTGATTTTTTTCCTTAATGTTTTTCCACTCTATCTCCACGCCAATGCAGGTACACTTCCTCTAAATTCAAGCTTACTCATCCCAAACTCACTAGTGTAATTAGTACATCTAGGCATATTACTTGAATAGGTAGAAAGACATGGTGATGAAAAAAAAAATCAGCGTTATTAAAATACGACAAATCGACGGATTCACGCGCTGCAAAATAAAAGGAATATAATATGTGTTTGTATAGACAGAGGGCCACAACATGCAGGGTATAATTACTTAAATAAATAATACCAATATCTCATCTACAAATACTAAGAAAAGTAGGTAAGATATTCAGAAGGTTGAAGTGATGATCCCTATTACTAAACAGATTCAAATTGTTTGCAAGATAATTATTAATCCAATTGCTAAGGGGTGGTTTATAAATATTAGAAATGTTCTTATTATGACAGTTAACATGATAATAGTTAAATTGATTCAGATAATAGTTTAATGAAAATATTAATTTTGGAAATTAATAATAACTTTAACATTATTCCTTTTAACTGAGTTTTAAAGGTTTAATCCTATTTCTGGTTTACAAGACAAGTATTTTTTTAAATTACTAACACTAATGATAGTAAATTTATGATTAATTCATTCTGTTTGTATAATTATTTGTGGAATGTTTTTATTTTCTTCTAAACGTAATCATCTGCTAATTTGAAAATGAGACTACTGCCTACCTATGCGCTGAAGCTTTAATGTTATCTCCAATGCACATTTCATGGATTTAATTATTATAGATTAAATGTATTGACACTTTAAGCACTGAAATAATTTACATTTAATTAAATAGAATTAGTTAGTGGCATAAATCTGAAACTTATATAACTATGTTATGAAACTGTATAACTTGAATATTTTAAAATTTACTTTTGTAATAATTCAATAAATGTATTCATATATAATATATTCAAAACACCTTTTTAAGTAATGTGATTTGTAAAAATAGATGAGTCGTACTTATATAATGCTACAATATATTGTTTATGTTACAATTATACAATTTGCATTCATTCCCATTAAAAACAATCACCAAATGTAGAAGTAAATATTTAATGTTTTAAGTTTGAAACAATTGTATTAATATCTAAGAATTTATTTTCAGATCACCTGAAACTCATGGATGGAAGCTGTTCAATCGGAGAAGGATCCCACTGGACCGGTCCTACATGTCAATCAACGCCGGTAGCTGGATTGTCCGGTGCCGGTGCAGTCCTCTTCACCAACCTGATTACAACACTCCTTCAGGCACAAGGAGAATTGGGCAACACTGACATATACCCGCCAGATGTCAGCAGCTACAGGGAGGACTATGACTTTATTGTTGTTGGTGGTGGATCGGCCGGGGCAATTGTGGCAAGTAGACTTTCAGAAATACCGGACTGGAACGTTTTACTGATAGAAGCTGGTGGAGATCCGACTATTGAGTCAGAGATACCTTTACTCTACCCCTACCTACAAAAATCAGAAATTGACTGGCAGTACAAAACTGAACCTCAAAGCGGAGCTTGTCTAGGATTTATTAACCGGCAATGCACCTGGCCAAGAGGTAAAGTTCTTGGAGGGTCAAGCACCATAAACGCGATGCTATACATCCGTGGTCATAAATGGGACTACGACAACTGGGCCGCCAAAGGGAACACTGGCTGGAGCTATGAGGAAGTTCTTCCATATTTCAAAAAATCAGAGAAATCATGGATGGAAGCTGTTCAATCGGAGAAGGATCCCACTGGACCGGTCCTACATGTCAATCAACGCCGGTAGCTGGATTGTCCGGTGCCGGTGCAGTCCTCTTCACCAACCTGATTACAACACTCCTTCAGGCACAAGGAGAATTGGGCAACACTGACATATACCCGCCAGATGTCAGCAGCTACAGGGAGGACTATGACTTTATTGTTGTTGGTGGTGGATCGGCCGGGGCAATTGTGGCAAGTAGACTTTCAGAAATACCGGACTGGAACGTTTTACTGATAGAAGCTGGTGGAGATCCGACTATTGAGTCAGAGATACCTTTACTCTACCCCTACCTACAAAAATCAGAAATTGACTGGCAGTACAAAACTGAACCTCAAAGCGGAGCTTGTCTAGGATTTATTAACCGGCAATGCACCTGGCCAAGAGGTAAAGTTCTTGGAGGGTCAAGCACCATAAACGCGATGCTATACATCCGTGGTCATAAATGGGACTACGACAACTGGGCCGCCAAAGGGAACACTGGCTGGAGCTATGAGGAAGTTCTTCCATATTTCAAAAAATCAGAGAAATTGGAAGATCAAGGTGTGTTGAGTCAAGAAAATGCATCAAAATACCATGGCACTGATGGTTACTTGCCTATAAACAGATTCAGCCACAAGCCTCCCGTTTTGAGAGCTTTAATAGAGGCGTCCAAAGAATCTGGCTACAAGGAAGTGCTTGATCACAACTCAGATGAAGATGAAGGAATTAGCGAGTATAATACAAATACAAAAGATGGTAGGCGATGGAATACAGCCAAGGCCTTTTTAGGGCCAGCAAAAGAAAGAAAAAACCTTCATGTTACCAAATTTTCTCATGTAACTAAAATCCTCATTGATCCAATAACAAATAAAGTATACGGTGTAGAGTTCAAGAAGGGTAAAGAGCTTCATGTAGTCAAGGTGACAAAAGAAGTCATCCTGTCAGCTGGTGCGATAAACAGTCCCCAGATACTCATGCTGTCAGGTATTGGTCCAAAACTGCATCTGGGAGCTGTAGGAGTTTCTCCAATAATAAAAGACCTCCCTGTTGGGTATAACTTGCAAGATCACGTCGCTTTTATTGGTCAAGTGTTTTCATTAAACAGGTCTAAACCTTTGTCATTGTCACCTACGTTTTACCACGACGCATCTTATGAATACCTAAGATACAGAACGGGACCATTATCTGGCATAGGGGCACTTGCCACGTCTGCATTTTTTAAGACTTCAAAAAACTCAGAGGAACCCCCAGACATGCAAATGCATTTTCTCTCCGTCCAAGCAAACGATACCAAAGCCATTGATACTTTTAACAAAAACTTAGGATTGGTACCGGAGATCGCAGAAGAGCTCCTTAAATTCACTGTTGAGTCTGACATAATCATACCGTATCACACACTGAACAGACCGAGAAGTAGAGGAAGGATCATGTTGAAGAGTCTGGATCCTATGGAACATCCATTAATATTTGCCAACTCTTTGCAACACTCAGATGACTTAATTGCAATAGTGGACTCAGTAGAAATATTTTCAACCATTCTAAACACAGAGAGAATGAGACTGGAGGAAGCTCAAATTTTGGACCTAAAGCTTGCTGCATGCAGAGGTTCTGAGTTCAATACCCGAGACTACTGGGAATGCGCTGTCAGGGAGATGTCCTACACTACGTACCACCCTGCGGGGACGTGCAAGATGGGGCCATCTACAGATCCGATGGCCGTGGTAGACCCAGAACTCAAAGTATATGGGGTAGAAGGACTAAGAGTTGCAGATGCTTCCATTATGCCTATCGTGGTTACTGGAAACACGAACGCTCCCACAATAATGATAGGGGAGAAAGCTTCCGATTTGGTGAAAAAGGAATATTTGAATCATTAAAATAAAATGTTTATTTTCACTAATCCTTTGATTGATTTAAAAGCTTTGTATTAAATCATTATCTGAATATGTGTCGTTAATTACTCTTCATTTAGATTAAAAAATACAGATACTAATTTTTTTAACTATGTTAAATGCGTCATATATAAGGACAAAATAATATATTTGGTCATTAACAAATAATTGTATTTGATTTTAAATTCAAAATAGATTCTACAATTAAAAATGTGATATCTGGTTAAACAATATACTGCATTATTTCTTAGTGGGAACCTGATTGTAACTGTAGAAACTCTGGCTTGATTTGTGAGAACATAATTATTACAGATATAGTTTTAACAAGTTATGCCTACCCTGGATGCACTCTATGCCTCCGCCATGGTAAGAAAGCAGTTAAAGAGGTCACAAGTTCTATTTGTATGTTTTCATAAGTCAAATAATTTGATCTAAAGCTGTCACTTTTGAACAAAAGTGAAATGCTAATTTTGTTTTTAATGTTTACAGGAAAAATAATCTCTACGCCAACTTTCCTCCTACGACTAAATTATCAGATCCTTAACTAGGTATATGGTTGAATTATTGTTCTGGTGGAAAAAGTATTTATATATCGTGAGATGATTGCTGATCTGTCAGAGTGTGGGCTATAGCTGACATTTTAAATATATATTTGATATATTTCAAACATTCTATAAAAGTTAGCCATCGCTGTAATTCTAATAAAATGAGTGCAAAACTCTATCCTTATAAGTGGTGTCATGTTGGAAGCTACCGTGTTCAGAGCGGCCAAGCAAATCTTGTTGTTTGCGGCCAGATTTTAACATACGTGTTGGAAGTGACCACATTATAATTTGAGTCATTACGTACCTAACCTAGTGCTTTACTTTATTTAGTTGCAGATATTTATTCTCTGTCAATAACTATTTTTATTTTTATATACAGTAATTAAAATGAACAATGTTCATAATACATATATACAAAATTCTAATCTCACGTAGCTTAATTAAGACATATTTTCAAGTCCTTCGTATTTTCGAAGTCCCGGAATATGTTATAAATTCTTTTATCGAGCTCTATGTATTTCTTGCACAGTTTTCTTGCAGGCTCACATAATTCCTTAGATTTAAGTTGGTCACGTTAGGTTATGTTATATTAGTCTAGTTAGGTAAGGTTGGATTAGGTTAGCTTGATTAGGTTATTTTAGCTATTGTTTTAATTAATTTAGACACATTTCTAGCTCATTCGCTTGTATTGAATGAATTTTAAAAACATATTTTATCGCTCTGAAAATGTTTTTTGTGGTCGCTCCCAACACTGGTCACTTTGAGCACGGTCACTTCCAATATCTCATATTAAATAAAGAAGTTAAGTCTGATATCTGACAATTTGTGTTATTCTGTATTTTTTATAAGTGTTAAGTAGATTAGTAAATGAAGGTGTCCAAACAGAGATGATAGTAAAAGTGTATAACGCTTTTTGATATAATTCATTCCAATTGGAATTTCATTTAAATGGGGAGTACAAACTATTTGACCAAACTTTGCAGAGTTACAGACGGGTGTAAAAAAACACATTTATGTTAAGTAACTATAGGTCGTAGGGGCTTCCTTACATAGCATCGTACTAGTATTACCATCAAGGAAGGTTTTATTTCTTGGAGCTGTAAATAAGTTTAAAAAAAGTGCAATGTTAATATTATGTTACATAAACTAAATAAACAAAATTATGGCCACTAACCTTGATACAAAGCCCAACCGACACAACATGTTTTGAAATGTGAAGTACCACACTGGTCGAGTCTAAATGCAGGAGTGCCTCACAACACTTACCTTTCACTTAAACGTTGATAAAATAAAACATTGCAAGGAAGCATTTCCAACCCATCGTTACATTAAATAAATATATTTATTTCAACATTTCTCATTACCTCACCAAGTTTGTTAAAATACTTTTTATTCATCCTGTACAGATATATTCAACTCACGTCTCAAATTTCTTCAAATGTATTCAAATTTTTCTGTGAAGCAATGGACGTGGACCGGGTGGTACTCAGCATCGTGAGGACTAATGAGGAGATACGGTCTATAAACTTGAGATTAACGGTTCATTGTGCTGACCACATATAAACCCTCTAACCACTTATGTTGGCGCTATCTTCACCAGCAGATAGTGGCTACGGTCTATAAACTTGATATTAACGGCTCATTGTGCTGACCACATGAAACCCTCTAACCACTTATGTTGGCGCTATCTTCACCAGCAGATAGTGGCTACGGTCTATAAACTTGAGGTTAACGGTTCATTGTGCTGACCACATGAAACCCTCTAATCGCAGATGCGCTATCTTCACCAGCAGATAGGGCTGCTCGGTCAGTATAGATCGATTACGGGCTGATGCATGGAGTTTTTTTGAGTCTATAAAATGTAGACTTTATAGTATATACCTTTGTGTAGACCCTATGTAAAGGTAGAGAGAAAAATCTATTTTTTATTCTATCTTTGTCAGTGGATTTCCGATTACTTGTTGATAAGACTCATTATATCAGTTAATTATAATATCAAAAACACCGTATGGTTTCAATGCGGCAAACACAATTAATTTAGATTCAGTAGCTGTGAGATAATTATAAAAATATAAGTAAATATTTATGAAAATAAAGTTAATAGTAAGACATTGTGTACAAATGGTCGGAAGTATTTATTTTCCAGAGGAAGGCTGGGAATGGTGATGGTGTAGGCCCACTCCAATAGAGAGACGTAATAAAATTGTAGCTATTGATTTCCACCACGTCTTACTACCCATCCAGGCTATCCCCATTTTAATTACGCTAATAAGGTAGGCAAGAGAAAGCCAAAATTTAAAGGACGTGACCTGTTTCGGTGGGCGCATGGTTTACGGCGTTATTCCCGCAGTAGACTGGACTGCCGATGACAGGAAGATCAGGGTTTGATCTCACTCAGATGTAATGAGGGTGATTTTCCCAAAATTGTTTTCCCCTCTATCTCTTTACGAAAATGTGAGAACACTTCCTCTGAATTCAACCTTGCTCATCCCTAACTATTTAGCGTAATAATTAGTATGCTACATATGCGTATAACCTCAAAAGGTCATAAGTCGTAATACTATGAAAAATAAAATAAAAAAAGGAAGTTTAACAGCACCTGCGTTAATTTAGAATAATAAAATATTTATGAAAAATCATCTTCAATACACCCGGCTAGGATTCGAGCCCTGATCTTTCCACAGAAGGTAAACCAGACTAGATGAGAGTAGCTTTCATTCCCCTTGCACGTCGATGTGAGTCATACGATTTATTTCACATTTAGTGGAATGGTCAAGGATTATGAGGTAGTTTGGATAAAATGCACCTGTATGAGCATGGAGTAGAAATAGGAAACTAATTATGATAAACTTTATTTGGAAAATAATCCCCAGCGTACCCAACCAAGATTCATACATCAACCTCATAGTGACAGGCAACTTGGTATATTGAGAACCTGACGTCTTAAACTACGAGAACACCAATGCAGGGAACTACTTATAAATTAAGTTTAAGGCTGGGGCTTACAAACGTAGTATTTTAAAGATTAGTTGAGATTAAATACTTAATATAAAATTTTTTAGTCGACCAAACTTAAAAGCGGGTTTAAATTATCTTTGATATATTGTCTATCCTATGTGTATGAGTGAAGGTCACTGCCTTCAATATTTTTTAAAAAATTGAATAAAAATCTTTCTTATTCAAAAGTCCGTTTAAGTAATTTTTTTTTCTATATTTCAGAGTACTTTATTTTAAACAAAAATATTTGTTTAGATCTATTTAAAAAAATTAATTTACCTGGCCATGGGAACAACCCAGGTTTTTCCAGCCGAGGTACCAGGTTTGATCACGGTTTAATATAGAATAGAAAAACGACTTCTGGACATGGTTCTTATCGCTTTGTCCATGTATCATTTTATAAATTAACTATATTTAAAACATGTTTATGATTGACACATAAAAATATTAAGCTTAATTCGTATAGAGTATTAACTAAAAACAATTCAAGGGGATCTTGGCGTTAAATAGAATAAAACATTTTAAATATTTAAATTTAATCTATTTGCCAAGCTTATATTAGTTTAGTGTGTTATTTATAGTAAAATAAAATCCTTCCTTTTTATGGTAGAGAATATTTTTTTAAATGCTTTTCATCTTCACTTTGTGCTCACCACAATTTTGCTGAATATTTATAATACTTTTTTGTACTTTTAAAATTAATAATTACCATGAAACGTGTAGAAAATATACGATGCTGAACGAAACTCGTGCTAACCCAATATAGTTTTGTGGTACTGGATGACCAATTTAAATGTTTTAGAAAGTACGGGTAAGTCCATTACAGAAAGTGTAAAAATGAGAAAATAAAATTAAATAAAGTCTGAGTGATGTATCTTAAGCGTGAGTGGGTTTCAAGTTTTGCTACTGGTGTTGTATCCCCCTAGCATTTCTAAATACTATTAAAGGGTTTGGATAAATATGTAACCAGAATAATTTTTGAGATTCCCTGTTTCTTTATCACTTACGTACCGTTAAGGCGGTGCCTACCATTATTTTAGTTAGAAATTTTTTTGTGATTTATAAAACTTATACTTTAACAATTTAGAACAAATATTTAAAAGAATATGCAATGATATTTTCATGGCTATGTCCACCAAAATATCCCTGTATATTATGTGAAATATCTTTCGGGCAAAACGTGTAGGTCTTTCACGCTCACTTGTAGAAATCTGTGGGTTGAATAGGGTCCACCTGAAAGTAACCTATCACAGAAACCTCAACAATGATTATCTAGAGTGTTGCGATTAAGTGACCATCAAGGAGAATAAGACCAAAATCTCCTTTGCTATCGTAGTTTCGAGGAGGCTCGGCCAAAACTTTGAATAAGTTTCATGCATTTCCACTAATTGGTTTGTTAATTTTACATGAGATATTAATTAGTAAACAAATTTAAACCATCAGAGGGCAAATTTAATAATGTCACCTTACCCTTGTATATGAATGGTCTATTAGAAACACTCGAACATGAGCTTACAGAGTAAACGACTGTACATCAGAAGAGCAACAAGTGAAGTGAAAGTCCACTCTCATTGTGTGAGCTAGACAGCCGTCTAAAGATCCATTTCATACCTGTGAACAAACAAATATCAAAAATTGATTAATATTAAATGCAATTTTCACAGAGTTGACAAATGTAGAATTTAATCCTAGTTTTCTAAAGTGCTGTTAATCTTTAAAAAAAAAATCGTAGAGAATGTACAATATTAACCGAATATGTAATTCTTTGATTGATTCTAAGATCTTAAATAATTTGAATGCACTTGAACATTTTATATAATAATAAATAGCTAGAAATAATAATAATACCCGCACAGGGGGGCTCTTAGATAAAAGTGTCAGTGTCATATAGCCTGGCTCGATGGAAATGAGAAGAAAGTTGTATTTTGAAACCAGGATAGATGAAATGAGGTAGTGTAGACAAAATTATTTCAAGCAAATGCTGGTACACTTCCTTTAAACAATCCCAACAAACATTGTTGGCTCAGTACTAGTATATCTGATGCCGCCATCATGCAGTGATAGCTCAGTACCACTATGTTTAATGACCCCAACATGCAGTGATAGCTCAGTCTCAGTATATTTGATGACTCCAACAGGCAGTGTTAGCCCAGTACCAGTATGTTTAATGACTCCAACATGCCGTGTTAGCTCAGAACCATTATATTTGATGACTCCAACATGCAGTGATAGCTCAATAACATCATGCATGACATTTGAAAAAAAGGATGCTGGTCTATTTTGGTTATTTACCTATAATTTTCCACCCTTGCACTCCTATCTTAGAACTAGTGTGCTTACACTCATGCTAGATTGTATTTTTCTTGATAAGGGAAGGGAGTAACATCCATATCTTAGTCGTGTTTGTATTTCTCGATGCCGCGACCCTCCCTTTAGCCGATATTGTTATCTTGAGTGAATAGATCCGAGTAAAATGGTTATGGGGAAAAACATATTTAGATTGAAGTTTTGCATACGTTATAGATATTTAATATCTTAATGACTAGTCGTGAAAACTACAAATAATGGTCTTGTGTGCTATTCTTTAATGTTTATATGGGTTTTTGTAAAGTGAGGATGGCTAGGCTTACAGGAGGGAGTTAGTGAATGGCTTTTGTACTCCTCGATATGAGCCACTGGGATAGAAATTATTCTACAAATGTTTCTTTGTGTATATTCATTTGTCAAAAAACTTAATAACTAATATTTTTTGCAACATTTTCCGAGCCAACTTCCTATCACTTAATAATTTAATACCCGCCTCGGTGGCGTAGTTGGCTAACGCGCCAGTCGTGTTGAGCTCAACCACCGAGGACGGGGAGATCGAGGTTCGAATCACGGTCGGGTGAACTGGGGGTGGTTTTTCCTAAATGGTTTTCCACTCTCCCTCCCCGCAAATGCGGGTTCACTTCCTCTAAATTCAACCTTACCGATTTCCAATCCTTTAGTGTAATTAGTACTTAAGCGTATAACCTGAACGGGTAGTAAGACGCGGTGCTAAAATTAATTAAAAAAAAAATTAATTCTTTAATTTTTTCATTCCACGTCTTACTCTCCGTGTGTACTAATTATTCTTATGTTTTAGGGGAGAGAAAGGTTGAATCTAGAGGAAGTGTACCCACATTTATGGTAGGTGGGGTTGGAAAAATATTTTGTAAAATTCACCCTCATTACATTCAACCGATAATTGAACCCCCACCTCCCTATCGTCAGTATTGCAAGAGTGACACCTTAGACCATCTGACCACTGAAGTGGGGTACACATTTATTGAATATAAAATAACCAACTTCGCTGTGAACAATGACAAACTGTCAGGCTCATAAATAGCCTTGCTTGTTGGTGACGGGGGGGTTGGGAGTTCGAGTCAGGGCCGGTTGAACTAGAGCTTTTTTCTAAGATGTTTTCCAATATCGCTTTCTGCAAATGTGAGAAAATGTTCTCTTATTTATACCTTTCTCAACCCTATTACACTAAGGAAATTTAAAATGTGTACACCCCGAATGGGTAGTAAGACGTTGATGAACAAACAAAATACACCAAAAGAGACACAACTGACTGTACATTTTATCACTGTTGAAGAAAAAACCTTAACGCCACAAACAAATCGAACCTGGAACACTTAATTCAGTAGATACCTACCTATACATCACATTATTATTATTAATAATACCTGCACCATTGATTACATAGTTAAATGCATTACTGTTGTAAAATACTAAATTTCTGGTACGGAAAATTTTTAGTTTAAATCCCGCTCAAATGTATTTGTGAGTTTTTTTTTTACCAAAATAGTTTCCAGATCTCTCTCCACGCAAATGTTGTAAAACTTCCTTTATATTTCAGCTACTCACTTTTACTCTATTTGTGTGAATATACTCACAGCCCGGATGGGTTGTAAGACGTTGAGCTAAAAAAGTTTATTTTTTGCGATATTGATTCTGAATGTTGTATCGATTGAGGACAGTTCATTAATGGATAAAAATAAGAGACGTTGAAAGATGATTCCAGCTTGCCACACCTTGTCCTTTCTCTATTCTTGTATGGGACTGGGACCTTAATCATAGGTGACAGACAAATGGAGCCTCACTGTTGTCGGTGGGCGTGAAAGGGGGGACAACGCCCTAAATCTATTTCCATGGAGGGTGAAAAAAGGGAGCGATTCTATCCCTTTCCTTTTAACCGCAAGTTCTTTTATACACCTCAAGAGATGCTACATTTTTTGGTAAAAAAATATTACAAGGGGAGAAATATAAGGCGTTTAGGTTCCTCCGCGCATCCACAGTGTGAGTGTCAGTGACACTATTTGAACTCAGTGGAACTTTGATTGCCCTCAGAGGCACTCTGGTTAAACTCAGCGGCACTTTAATTGAACTTAGTGGTACCAGTTGAACGTAAAAGAACAATGATTTAACTCAGTGGCACTTTGATTGCTCTCAGAGGCACTATAATTGTATTCAGAGGGTCTCTGGTTCAACTCGGAGGGTTTCTGATTTAACTCAGAGGGTCTCTGGTTGAACTAAAAGGGTTTCTGGTTGAACTCAGAGGTGGTCTGGTTGAACTCAGAGTCACTCTGGTTGAGCTTATAGGCACTATAATTGTTCACATAGGCCCTCTGGTTGAACTAACAAGGTTTTAAGAATATCTATAGGCTATCAAATATTATTACCAGCCCTGGTGGGAAGGTGAAAAAAGTGAACAAAGATATTAATCTTGTCTAGTCAGGTGTAAGGTCAGGGGAAGGCTCGCATTTGAATCCTAGGTGGAATTACAAAGTGTTTTTATTCTGAGAAATCCTTCACATTTTCTCAACTAGCATGTGGGTACATTTTCTAAAAAATCTACATTCCTCATATCTATTCTATTATTTGAATACTGTATGCCAGTACCCTTGACGGATAGCTAGAATCAGAGCCAGAAATAATTACCAAATCTTAAATTTATCCTAAGACACGAATTGTATTTTACATAAGTATTTACTGATCTATTGGTCCAAGTATTTAGATTTAGAATCCGCTTTGTCACCGTTTACGAGAATGTAGAGGCTCTAATCCCGCTTGTATAATTGATTTCACTGAGGTTTTCCTATCCTCTCTCAACGCTAGTGGTGAAACATTTACCCTTAACTACCCTTTTCTAACTAGCTCTTTTATTAACTCTCCAATTTTTATTTGATTTAAAGCAATGATTTTTAAAGGCGTATTTTAATGTACACTATTTATGTCAGGTGTATACTAGCACACGAATTTCCCAATTGTTTTAACTTGAAGCGAACAACAAGAAAGAAAGTCCTAGATTAATCACCAAAAACATAATTATATTTTTCCAATAAATTGAGCTTTTCCGTAAACAACAATTTAATGGTGAATCAATTAGGTCCCTCGATATCTTGGTCCTACTATATTCTAACTTAAAGAGGCCGTTTATATTAATCCTTGAGACACACATTGCAGTGATAGTACATAGCTCCCATCAAAATTAACCACTTCGGTGGCCACATGGTCTAATACGCTACTCTCAC
Organism: Timema bartmani; assembly: GCA_902151455.1. Lineage (NCBI taxonomy): Eukaryota > Metazoa > Arthropoda > Insecta > Phasmatodea > Timematidae > Timema > Timema bartmani. Next base: position 29,738 of record CABFWB010001025.1, on the reverse strand, counting down.
AGTAGACTAGATCGCCAATGATGGGGAGATCCAGGTTCGAATCAAGGTGTTTTTCCAAAGTGGGTTTCCACTGTCCCGCCATGCAAATGCGGGTATACCTCCTATATATATAGAACCCTCCCCATCCTCAAATCCAAGAGAGTAATTAATACATAACCGTATAACCCCAACCGGTAGTGAGACGCTGTGCTAAAAAAATATAAAAAATTACAAAATTCAACTCCACCTAATCAAAATTTAATAACATTTATATCTAAATCTGCTCTTTCAGAAAATATAAATTGGTCTGTGGGTTTTAAAATAAATTGCAGCAGTTTAGCTCATTTTATTGCTACACATCGTTAAGAATGCTCTGAGTGAAAGTTAAGAAAGCACGTAGAAGGATAGCGTTAGGGGTGAGTAATGGTCCGCGCTTTGGAGCGAGTTTGGTGTGAGGAGTGAAGATATTTTCAATGTTAACTTCAATATGTGATGAAAAGGGGGCCCCGGGATCAATCAAAACTTAATTATAAGTGCAGTTCCATGCGTGCATAATCTAAATACAATCTTCGGAGAAATAGAAAAGTATTATAGATTATCCACAGGAAAATAAAAGGGAATACAAACATCTTAGTTCTGGTAGTGAATATTCCCGATGAGTCGAGAGTACTGGATTAAATTTTCAACACGACAGAAAATAATTATCATTTGTAAAATTAAATTTTCCTCTTCCATAGGAATTAACTATTAGATGGGGAACTGGGTGCTGTGTCTTGTTTAAAGTTAAGCTAGCCTATAAATTGTTTGCTGTTTCGGCTGAGTCATTTAAGAAAAATAACTTTAAATACTATTAATAAAATAATAATATTCAAATAAAATATATGCAGCTGCTTTCATCTGAAAAAAAGACCGTAGAGAAAAATTTTTTAAAAATTTAAAACAAATTCAGTGCAATATTTTCTGGACTAGAATAATTCATTACCTCTGAAGTACGTGTCAAAAACGCCTAAGCTGAGCTAAAACTCAGTCAGGTTAAGGTTTTCTTGGCTTCGTGTTCTTGATGCGTCTATACCAACAAAGCTGTAATATAACTAATGAGGTATGACATTTTAGAAAATCATACCAGATACCTACATCCAAACAAACTCCCCCAAACCCCATTTAACCATTCCACTAATGTTTTTGCATTATTATTAATTTTTGAAATTCCAAAACACTGGGTTTTTTTTCCTTTATGTAACATAGAAAGTAACAAGGATTGAGTTTGTAATATTAATGAGTATTCAACCAGAGGGTTGGTCCTGATGTTCTCCCCACTAACCCAGAGCTGGGCATCGGCTGGTTAGTGCCACCTGCACCATCTGGGAGAAATTACGTGTCCTAGGTAAGTCCTGAAAATGTGGTAGCCCTCAGTTTCTTTCTGCATTGGATTTTTATGGGTGAGTGAGAAAGAGTTGTGTTAGTAAGGAGATAAAAAATATACATAGGAATTAATATTTAGTGAGGGGAAGAGGAGTGTAATATACTTTAAACTAGCCCTACCCTGAACACAAAGAAAGTGTAACAGTGGATGGACTGGATTAATTGTGATAGTTGGTTAAGTCGCAGTCACACAACAGAGCCACACTCCAGAATGTCTACATACATAATTTTTCCAACAAGGATTGTAACCAATTTAGTTTGTGGAAACGATTATCATTACGTATTCCATTTTGAAATTAACAAGAATACGTCATGATTTAGTTCCCATGGTATGAATCTTTTGTTTAATGTATAAAAAAATCTTGTTTCTCGATTTTAACTGTTATATTGTCAACATTGGATACTAGCGTCTTTTCATTGAGTAATATTGGCTATAACTATCGTAGAGCAAACGTGTTTCAGTAACTGTCTGTAGGACTACAGTGCTGGGTCACAGTGGGGGCGTGAATATTTATACTCTATACCTACTTTAAATACGCTACTGAGGTAGGGCTGGGGAAGGTAGACTTTAGAGGAAACCTCCACATTTGCGAGGGGTGAGAGTGTGAAACATGTAGGAAAAGACATTCCCAGTGTATCCAGCTGGGATGCAATCCCCGGCCTTCCCTCAGTGGCAAATCAAACTAGACATATCAGACGTTTAGTGAACGCGCCCACCGATACGAACTTAAATCGGTGAAAATTAAATCATGACTCAATCTTTATTCAATTTGCACGTCGAGACGGCCAGACTGGGCGAGAGACTAGAATATAAAACAGAACACATTGGTTATAATGAGAGGTGGCCAGACTGGAGCGAGCGAGTGAGCGCGCGTGCTTGAAAGATAGAACTGGTTCTATTTTTCAAGCGCGCGCACTCTGACCCGGTACAGTCTAGTTTACAGGCGCCAGGCAATATTACTGTATGTTGGTTCATTGAGTGCTAGGAAAACTTCTCATTTTGACATTTTTATTAATATTGATAGGTCTAGCACACTTGCTACTAACGGCCTAATTTAGTTGGTAAGACCATAAACCATATATGTATGAATATAATTATAATCATGCAAAAGCTATATGTTAAAATACTTCCAATATTATAGTCAAAGTAGTCCTTTATAAATAAGAACTACCATTAGGATGGATAGAGGATGGGAAAACCACAACAATAAATCACTTGTCAAAAACCACCCACAGTTCACTGAGCCAAGATTCGAACCTTTGCCTCCTCGTCAACAACTATCGAGAGCTATCTATTAATCATGCGCTGGCCAGTTTGGCCACCCAGTCGCTCGCTCGCACGCTTGTCAGTCTGGCTGAACCCTTAAGAGTTCTAAAATAAGCCCTCCAACTAATATTTGAAATAAGAAATAGTTTCTTTACAGACCAAGAGATGGAACGCCAGTAGTAACACCTTCAGAACACATGGATTTGAATATCAAAGGAAAACGTCGAATGGCTTGTGATTCAAGAAATAAAAGAGGGGAAGAACTACAATTCAAATATCAAACTCTGAAGCTTGGAAAAAACCCGCTGCTAAAGAGAGACAAAACATAGAAGGAGAAAATAAATGATACCATGAAATGGTTATGAATTTTTTTTTTCTCGAAGAAGCCCCAGAAACTTTCTCGAATTTGAAACATCACAACATTGCCCACGCGACAGAAAAAAGTACAGAAAATGTAATTTTTTTCAAATAAGCTTTCTTTTGAAGGAATGATTTTGAGATATGCTTTGGTGACCAAATGATCTAAGGCGTCACTCTTGTGTTAGATTAACATGCTGAAAAGGGGGATTTCGGGACTCGAATTCTGGGTGGGTCAGCTGAGGGTATTATTTCCTAAATAGTTTCACCCTCTCTTTCCACGCGAATGCTATTAGACTACCTCTTAAATACTCCCTTCCTCATCCCTACCCCATTAAAGAATCCTAAAAACAGTAGTTAAACGTTGTGATAGATTTTATTATTTTTGAGAATGATGTTCATTAATATCTGGTATATATTTACCCTAAGGCCTAAAGTGGCTCCTATCAAATGAGCAGACTAGCTCACCACAACAGCATGAGAATGGTATCATCTTTGCATCAGAATTAGCCTGGTGATGAATCGATACACCCAGTTGAGGAAAATCTCTCCTCAGAAGAAATTTGTTAGGATCTGGGGACTCTTGTGGCACCGATTGATAAAACATGCTGATGACGATAATTATTATATTAGAGTTAAATAACGTTTACGTTCTGAACCAACGGATTATATTAAAACATAATTTTTTAAAAAATTATCTAGATAAATAGTTTTTCCAACAACGTCTACTACTGTCTGGTTTCCAATAGTGGGTAAAATGACAATTAACCTCAATTTTCTAAATCAGAGGTGCTATTTATTTATCCAAGTAGCTACTAATTTGTCTTCTTGGGGCTGAATTTGACCCCATTCCATACCGACTGCTTCAAAGGTCAAATTTGAAAGAACTGGGGATTGAACACGGGACCTCGAGGAACTCTGATCACTAGACCACTGATACTGTATATCACTGGCTCTCAAACTTTTTAGTGACATGCACCCTTGTCCACAACGGAACAGAGAGCGATGGAGTGTGCCTCTCTGCACTCTTCACTTGTCCACAATGGAACAGATAGCGATGGAGTGTGCCTCTCTGCACTCTTCACTTGTCCACAATGGAACAGAGAGCGATGGAGTGTGCCTCTCTGCACTCTTCACTTGTCCACAATGGAACAGAGAGCGATGGAGTGTGCCTCTCTGCACTCTTCACTTGTCCATAACGAAACAAAGAGCGATGGAGTGTGTCCTCTCTGCACTCTTCACTTGTCCACAATGGAACAGAGAGCGATGGAGTGTGCCTCTCTGCACTCTTCACTTGTCCACAACGGAACAGAGAGCGATGCTGATATTAAAACTGCATGTTTTAAGCTCACGATCAAGCTATACCAACAAAGCGGCCGCCACCCTTAGTGATGATAATGATAGCATTTGTGGATAGAGGGTGTCGTTTGGTCAGCACAGCAAACTCTCCAGTAGTTAATCTTAGTTTTATAGATTGGAGCAGCTATATTTTTATTCTAGTAGCTACTAATTTGTTCTAACGAAGCTGAGTTTGAACCTGTTTCAGACTCGCTGCTTTACAGGAAAGTTCTGGAATCACTGGGGATTAAACCCAGGACCGATGGCTCTGTAGCCAGTGACTAATAGAGTAATCGTGTTTAATTATCTATTTCTTAATATAGTATAGTAATTTGACTGGGTTCAGTGTAGTTGTTTATTCAGAGATTCCATGCTACCGCCCTGCGATGCAACACACTTGTCTCGAGCTGTTTAACCTAACTAAGCTACGCGCTATCTTTGAAGTGAGACGATCACCTAAATACTATTAGAGCCGAGCACACGAGCTAAGGTTCCAATAATAGCCGAGCGAGCGCTGAGAACATCCAATAATATCGCCCGCTGTGCTACGCCGTGTGTTGCGCTGTCGGTCTGTATTAATACCTCCAGGGGCAATATTAGTCCTATATTGCGGTGGATTTGGGTTAATTTTACAGCTTATCTCTAAGTTAGATCTGAGCTGGGTTGAAGGGGGGACCCATTAAACCCGTGTTGTGTGGCTATGTCAGATTCACAAGAGGGTTGGTTTGGTAGGGGAGGGGGATGATGTGGTTCATTGATAAGTAGAACAAGTCCAGATCTAGCTATCCATGTTTGGATCATAAAATTAATCCCACGACTACACGCTTCCTAACATTATATCCCACCAATTATAACCTCAGTCCAACCTTTACTCAATAAGCCACCATTTTATTTAAGGGTTAAAACCTGCTTTAGTGGCTGCATGGACCACGGCATCACGCTCTCAATATACTATAGATTAGACTTAAAAAAGATATGGAGATCAGGGTTTCGAATCCCAGTTGGGTATACTGAGGTTGGTTGTACACTTTCTCTCCACAAATGCGGGCACACTTCATCTAAATTAAACTTTCCTCGTTCCTAGCTCATTGGCGTGATTAGTAAGTGCATACAACCTGAGCAGGTAGTAATACAAGATTCTAAAAAAAATAAAAAATAAAAGGGTTTAACTTAAATTTTATCTAGATCGAACAAGAAACATTATTACTCACTCTTTTGTCAAAAGTAGCAATGGAAATATACGTATGCACGAAAGCATTCTTCTCTAGTTTCCAAGAAGTATCTAAAAAATGTGTACAACTGCAACAGTTTCCAATTGGTCTAGAATGCTAGATTCTCACTTCACTTAGTCGCCGTTTACAGGTGGGACTGGTGACGGTTTTAAACTTGGGATCTTCAAAGTAATTCTTCCGTCCCCTTAAAATATAATGTGGATGTATTTATCTTCATCCTTACCCTTTCTATTAGGATGCTAGTTTAGTCTCATCTGGTTTAACGGTGATGGAGAGGTCTGAGTTGGAATACTGGTTGGTTGGATGTGGTGAAATATTTTGCTAAAAAGCTCTTCTCACACTAAATTTACACAAATGTGAAAGAATGTTCTTATTTATTAAGTTATACTTTAATCATCACTACATTATTAAAGTTAATGAGTATAGCCCGGGCAGATACTAAAATGTGAAGCAAAAACAAAATAGGTTAGTTTTTAAAGTAAATAACTAATAATATAAGCAATTTTAAGTATTTCCTTTTATTTGAATATCAAAGTTTATTGCGCTAGTGTTCGGCATAAAATGTTTTACATTAGTTTATGGTATACTCAATTTACAGTATATTTACTTATATTATACAATTATATATTAAACAAAAAATGTTGGTGGATTTTAAAATTAATATAACTCCATATTCTGGAGTCTAAATAGATGGGTTTTAATATTTAATATCAAGTCAGTTGTATGCTTAGTGTTGGGTAACAGCTGGATGAGATGTCTTTTCATCGGTAACAAGGATGACAGATACTTAGTGTTGGGTAACAGCTGGGTGTGATGTCTTTTCATCGGTAACAGGGATGACAGATAGTGTTGGGTAACAGCTGAGTGAGATGTCTAGTGTTGGGTAACAGGGGTTTGAATTATATTCTTATTTTTAGGTATCATTGGTGTGAGATGTTTAGTATTGGATAACAAGACGTATATAATCTTTGTTCAAAAAGTGAACTTTTAACCCCAAAAAAATTAAAAGGAGGAGTTTCTAATTCTATGGACATAGTGTTGTTAAGAATGTGTTTGGTCAAGTGATTAGAAAAGCTATTGGTCTAGGCCACAGACAAATAATATACCCAGACACTCAACCTCCAGGTTAAAATGGTTGCGCTCCTTTTGGCAGCTTCAGTCATTCAACACTAGGATCGCTGTGGCTGGTCCTACCATCACCCAGCAGTGACCCTAGCGAATCCCAGTGTTGAAGGATTCAAGCTGGCAAAAGGAACGCATCTAAATCCCCGTAAAGTTGAGATTCTGTTTCTTACTTGTCTGTGATCAAGGCCTTAAGGGAATCCAGTTTAACTATATGTACTATTTTAAATAATGTTTAAAAATAACACCTGGTCACAGGAATCAAACATAAGTTGCGCCTGTCTTTGAATGAAAATATTTTAAGATATTAAGATTAATACTAATAGGACTACGTATGGTGTATAGGTTTTGTTATCTAGCGTATAGTTTGGTTTGTAAGCCCTGATGAAATATAAATACATTTTTACAGCATATAGTTCTTTTGAGATTTAATTAATTGTAAGCTCTAGTACCCACTAAACTATACCTTAGTATAACTGATAACTTTATAGGTTCTTGAAGCAAGTTGGACTATCAGGCTATACGGTTATTGAGCTCCAAATATTATATATATACTACTTTCAAACCTCATAACGACTGAAGTGCTTTGGCCCCCAGGGAATTACAAATGAAACTCTCTCAGTGCAAGTAAGTCAACTTTTTAAGGACCAATAACTTCGCCTCCTTTCAAAGAAGGAGACCCTCGAGTTTGAAGCTTCCACACATACCCGTTAGGCTTGGGAATTAATGAAGGAAAGGTGTGTTTGTTTACCTTCACCNCCCCCCCAACCAACCCCGTGAGCTTGTTTCCTCTGTTACCTGCTGTCTGTAGCCTCTACGTATGTGTACACAGTTGGAGAGAACTTGTAGTTGCTACTGAACTGTCTTCAAGAGTGTGAAGACTCGAAGATAAGACAATACAACCACACACTTTTCTCTCACCTGGTTATTGTATAGATGGGATTTGGGGTGTTTGTTTTTTTTGCGCAGTAATGTACACCCCGTTTACCCTGAAAGGTAGCAGTCCTACCTTGACCAATTACACTATAGCCCTTTCTTTTAAGCTGCACCATAGTGGAAACCATCAAGGTAAGATTGCTACTTTTCAGCGTAAGTTGAGTGTACATACTACATGGCATCAGCCTGTGAGTTATATTGACCAAGTGGCCACCGCGCGTTGTCGAGGGTAGTGCCAACATTTGTGGATATTAAGGTGTCATGTGGTCAACACAACGAGCCCTCCGGGTGTTAATCTCAGTATTCTAGACCAAAGCCGCTATGTTTACATTCAAATAGCTCCTCATTTGTCCTCACGAGGTCAAGTTAATTCTTCTAATAGACGCTCTACATTGTTGTTTTTCACGCCGTCCCATCAACCCTCCGGTTTGTCTGCATATTTACACCAATGGGTTAGGGAGCAGGAAGATATTGCGTTGAAAGGAAAGTGGGGAAACATTTATGAAAATACACCTTCAGTACATCCGGAAAAACCGATTTATTACAAGCTTTAGAACATGTGGTCATCCAAACAATTAATTTTATTAATAACTAACTCTTCTTTGCATGTCTTATAGAGTATTGTGTATTTTAATCTTTATTTAAAGTTATTAATTTATTTTAAGCTTAAGGTATTGAGACTTGTATAAGTGGTCGCATAGTCTAATCAGTCTATGGCATAACTCAATAAATAGATTCGTCTGCTAGTGTTGAAGAGATTACGGTTCATATCTCGATAGTGTTGTCAATATACTGGGCGATTCACTAGTTAAAAAAACTAGTTACCTTAGAAATCGAATGGTTTGTCACCTTTATTAATAAATTAATAATAATGGTTTGACATTATTCTTTTATAAATTATTAGCTCTTATTAAATTTAGATAAATAAATTTAATTATGAATATATTAATCCACACTGATACAAAAGGTAGAAAAAATAAAATCTACTTTTTTTTT
>CABFWB010001025.1:0-20844 GCA_902151455.1 Timema bartmani | reverse complement strand
TTTTTTTTTTTTTTTTAATATAAAACTATTTCATATTTTATTTCACAATATTAATTTATAGTTAAACAGTTCATCATCGTATGTTAACCGATTAACAAACGCAATAGATATTTACGAGTAGATTTCAGTTGTAACGGTTAATTAAAAACAAAAATAAATAGGACCAACACTGCCGTTATGCACAGGCAATAAGACAAGGGTAATGGGAACTCGATTGTATTGACCAAAGTCTGGAGGTTCTAGCAAGCGAATCAACCTGTATTTTTTACTGAATGTTTTCTCCCTATGCCACCATCCAAATGACGTTACTTTTCCTCTTAATTCTAACTTAGACATCCTTTCAGTTAGTGTAGTTAGATGTGGATAGCCTTGGAAGGTAGCAAGATATGTTGGTAAACAAATATAAAATATATTAAAATATTAATGACCCTCACAATTCTATACAAGTTTACCTACTTGTTACACATTGTTTTCCTATTTTATCGTATAGCAGAGCAAGTACTTTGTTTACCCTCGGGTGATAAGGGGAATTGTCTACGACAAAATAAACACAATTGTATCAAGAATATAACAAATTGGACGTATTTAGGTAATTAAATGCAATATCATAGAATTTCAATTGTTACTCTTGAATAAAGATAAAACTGCTTTGTAACCCCGATGTACGTAGGTTCAAACCCCGCTGAAGTTGATGGATTTTTCTTGAGTGATAAATAATAATAATAATAATAATATTTAGCACCGCGTCTTACTACCCGTTCGGGTTATACGCTCAAGTACTAATTACGCTAGTGGGTTAGGGATTGTTAAGATTGAATTTAGAAAGAGTGAACGCACATTTGCGTGGAGGAGGAGTGGAAAACCATTTAGGGAAAAACTACCCCCAGTTCACACGACTAAGATTCAAACCTTGATCTTCCCGTCCTCAGTAGTCTATCTCAACACGAAACTAGTGCGTTAGCTAACTACGCCACCGAGGTGGGTCATGAAGATTTTGAAGTATTATATAGGTACTCTAAGATATTCCATTCAGAGGGATTAAACAATCTATATAATATACTTAATCTAGGTCTATGTAGCTATGTAATTCATTATTCACATGTGTATGTGTGATGCACCCCAGGAAAACATGCCACATGTCGCTCAAAGAAACTGCTAAGCAGAGCTATCACAAGAGCCATGGTTTATTGAAAGCTATATATTCAACTGCATTGATGTCTTTCTATTTTTATTGATTATTTCAAACAATAATAAAACTACCACCTCTCAATTGTTTTAGTAATGTTTTGAACTGTAATAATAGTTATTAATACATTTTTTAGAAGAAAACTGATTTTATTTCATAATACTAGCGAGTGATCACACTGTTTTGTTCGGTGATCTAAAAGCTTGACAGTTGATAGTCGTATTGTTTATGTTTTATGGACTTTGGGAGCTAACACAGAGCTCCAGCACTCACCACCAAAGAGGTCACGTGGAGATAACACAGAGCCCCAGCAAACACTACCAAAGAGGTCACGTGGAGATAACACAGAGCCCCAGCACTCACCACCAAAGAGGTCACGTGGGAGGCCAAAGAAGACTGCACCTCTATAGAGGAAATACCAACTACACCAGTTAGCTTTAGTTCCTGTGTTGTGCCAAAGTGGTGACATTTTGATAAATATGATAGTGATTAAATTTAGTTATTCTTTAAATTGTTACTGATTGTTCAATAAAAACATGCAGGTTGATTATTAGGCTTCTAGCTCACTTTAGATATATTTTAAATCCACTTTACCTTAAAAGGTACATAATTCTTAATCATTTTGGCGAGGGTGAAAACACATTTAATCCTGAAATTTCTCAGATGACCCCAATTATATCCAAACAATGTTAGAAGTATCTTTTTTCAGATTTTTTAAAATGTTTTTTCCTTCAAATCTAAGGAGAATATTAATATATCATAACAAAGATTAAAAGGGTTGTCCATGAACTATGGATAAATATAACATTACATTTAATTTAACATAAGAGTTGAAAAGATTTAGAAATGAATATGGAAAATCTTAAACAGAGAATTTAAATCTTCTCTTCTATGGTCAAAACCGACACTCGCACTAGTTTACAAGTAAATGAATATTCTTTTTCCCAAAAACTTCTGCGCGTGCTTCCTCTCTGTTTGTGGGATCAGCTCTGTCCGAATTAATTTTCTTTTTGTGGAATCACTCTGTCCAAATAAATATCTTACTTCTTTTATTTTCATTCCGAATGAAACTCGCTTTTCACTTGTCATCAGCTGATTATGCCTTGATTAGCTATGGCCGACCACAAAAACGAACAAGGAAAACTCATCAGATGAATTCAAAGAATAAAGATGTTTAATAAAGAGATAAGTGCTCTCCCGTATTTTAAAATTCGTTATTATTATTATTATTATTATTATTTTAAACAGTGCTGACAATACTCCCTCCGAGTTAATGTGAATGTACATAAAGAGTATTTGACATACTCAAACTTAACTACTTTCAATTGTCTTCGCTGGATCTGAATTAAATTCTGGATACAGTTTTTCAATATCCTTTCCAGTAAGATCTGTCACACGCTGAAAACCTTTCGAAATCATAAAGTGTGTATTTATCTTTCATTAAGAAACGTTCATTTTAAATTCATATTAGCTTGGACTTAATTTTTATTTAAAATAAAAGTAAACCAAAGCTTTTAATGTTAAAAAAAAAAGCTTTTATTTATAATCTTAAAGAAAATGAAGAATCAAAGAAGAACCTAAATTAAATTACATTTAACTACCTTTAATGGACGGATATTATATGCACATTACTAGAAATAATTTGTAGACATAACCAATGAAGGATTAGTTAGGAAGAAGCAAGAATGAGGGGGTGGAAGTGGGTTGGGGGGTAGTCCTTCTAAGCTAAAAGTCCAAAACGTGAAAAGGTCATTCATTAAGTCGAGTCTGCTAATGGGCGGAGAGGAAGAGAAGGATGGGATATAGAACGAGCTTTAGGACAGGGGGTGGAGAGGGTGGCTAATAATTAGCTCTGAGTGTCAGAGTCAGGAATATAGAGCCACGTGGCTCGTGGATAGAAGTAAGGGGGTTAAGTGCCCCGGAAGAATTATTATATTACTACTGGGAGTAGGGAGAGATTGGAGAAGGGTGTGAGGGGGAGAAGGAATAAACTTTCGTAAAACGAATTTCCCAGTGGTGGCTAGAGAGTGAATTCCAAGGGCGTTGCTTACTATGAAGGACCAAAAAAATATTATTCCTAGTCAAATAAAACTATTTTACTTTAGTTTTTAATGCGGACTTTGATAAATCATAGTTATCATAATCAATGCTTTATAAACAATTCTTTCTTGTACTGCGTCTTACTAACCATAAGGGATATTCTGATTTAATTACATTAATAAGATAATTATGTTAACGGTAAAGTTTAGAAGGAAAATCTGGAAACAATTAAGGAGCCTCAAACCAAGTTTGAATTGTTTTTTAACTTTTTATCTCTGATTTGGGTTACCATGTTTTGTTCTATGTCGATGAACAAACATTTATTATAAAATAAACATTGATATGTATTTCGTTTACCCTCAAAGGTAGAAGTCTTACCTTGAACCATTACAGTATGGCCTTATCTTATAAACTGCACCATAATGTACACCGTCAAGGTACACTTTATACCCCTTTATGTTTTAATTATTTATTACTAAAATATCAATATATATAAAAAAGGGGTGGGTTCTATATAAATGTAAATGTTAAGGAAGGTCTTAAATAACGTTTATTTTAGATCAAAATGTTGTTAATTGTTGGATTACGAATTCACTCTTACTCCCCATTAACCTCCCCTTATAAGAAAGATGTTAACATAAATTCGTTACTTGCTTGTACAGCCTTAAATGTTGAACAGCCTCCACATCAGACCAAGATGCAGGTCCAGAGTTTCTGACGCTTATAACACGTGCACATCAATGCGGGTATGACAAGAACTTGGCTTGGAGAATCATGTCTTGCACAATATTTCCAGATCTAGTCAGAATTTATAATATCTAGGCTATAGGATGAATTATGCATAGCTTAAAACTAATTTAGTTTAGCCACCGCTTGGCTTCCTAAATATTTAGCTGATCTAATTGTATCAACGCTTATTGTGAAACTAACTGGTGTAATAATTTGTTAAATAAAATGTATTAGAATTAAACATTTTTTTTATATAAAGCTAAGGTTTTACCCTCTCCCTCCATCCAAATGCGGATAAATATCTTCAAAATGCAGCTTCCCTCATCCCAAATACATTGGAGAGATTAGTTAATTTGTAGCCAACCTGAATGGCAGTAAAAAAACGCTAATACCCAGGTAATTGGGAAGACAGACTGAGGTGCCACCCACGTTTGGTATTTATTGACTCTGACGAGGTGATCAGGGTTCAAATTTTGGCCAAATGTATTGAAGGTGTTAAGAAATTATTTTACACTCCACCCTCACGCAAATTCGTGTATATTTATTTTAAATTATTCATCCTCAAACTGACCCCAATATGCTAATAGCCCTTGCAAGTAGACGTAACGAACCTTATCACACAAAATAACGCCATATTGTGTCACACAATGATTATATGTTGTGTTTCGTGAAAAGCCACATAAATTGTTTACGTACTTTAGTATTTAAATACTGAAATTTGTGTTTTTATCTAATTTTATTAGTTCACTAGTATTTTTCCCTTTCTACGACAGGTTGATTATAATATTAACTAACCTAACAAAGCCTTACCTTCAATTAATAAATAAATGTAATGTTAGACTTTGTATCTCTCTGTCGTAAGAGTGGATAAAGTGAGAATGTACTAAATTCATTATATTTTTATTAAATGAATTGTAAAATTCTATACGGAAAGGTCACATTATGTCACAAGGTCGAACATGTGCCTGGGTATATATATATATAAACCATATCCATGGTTTGACATTGAAACTAATTAATAGTAATTGATAACACCGGTTTAACCGGGAACTGCCTTTATCTAAGAAAATAAATAAAGCGGGTACCAGTGTCTACATTGTGCCAACATGCTTGTCGGTAGGAAACATACATTCCCTCGTATTTTATCAAATAAATTATGAAGGAAAATAGAACAAAATAACCAGAACATTATCCACCACGTAATATACAACTTGGCCAATGTTCCGATCCTTGTTTGGTTAAAATATAATACTAATGATAGAAATAAAATTAATTTCAGAAAATGCAAAACAATTGCATAGCACACATAATGGGGGCGTTCAATATTAACCCTAAAAGTAAATGGTAAAAGCTAGGTAATATAATCAAACTACATAACAATTTTTGAAGGCAGATCCGGATTGTTGTCATGTTTACACAACGGAAGTAGGATTGAGGAGGGGTGTAATCCTAATGGAAACATATCCTCAATCGCATGGAGATTAAATGGAAACCACAATAATTATTAGATCATAGTTGATATATTCGAACCCTGTCCTTCCTATCACAAGCACACCAGACCAGACTATAGTGAAACTTTAGACTGTAAGCTCACCAATGCGGATTATACATAAATAGAAGTTTACTTTCTGAATCAATCCTGAAACGAATTAGAGCTCCTTGATATTGGTCATAAATTATATAACGTTTATTTTCAATACTTTTACAGTTAAAATAAGCAAACATTGTTATTTTTTATGGTCGAATGGTGTAGGGCGTCACACTCGTGTTAGGCTGGCCTGCTGATGACGAGGAGATTGGGGTTTGGATCCCAGTCGGGTCTAGTGAGAGTGGTTTTTTCCCACTTTAATTCTCCTCTCAAATGTGGGTACACTTCCTCTAAACAGGACCGTAAATACCACCTGGGCAGTGGGGCTGTGCCCCAGGGCCCCCGAGCATACGGGGACCCAGAGCGAGGAGGATTTTATTTTATTTCGAGTGAAAGCAGACTAAAGCTTTAATCAAACTCATATAGTCTCAATATATTTAACTCTCGCTGTTTTTCAAAGTGTATTGTAATACTATTGTATTTTGTATGTTATTTCGTTCGCCCAGTGTAATTGTAAAGAATAATTTGCAATTTAACTTTATAAATATCTTACCTTAAGGCTACCGCTTACCTTAGTTATATTGCATGGTTTTATATTAAATTCAGTATTAACTTCACCGGATCAAAAACATCCAATAACTAACAACACACATCAACAAGATGTATTAAAAGAAGGTGGAAATGTGGGATTTAGAGGTTGGTCGGAAAATAATAAAAATGGGGGCCCCATTATTATCTGTTGACCTGGGGCCCCAAAGCCTCTAGTTATGGCCCTACCTCTATAATGCTTCCTTCCTTATACTTACTCCATTAAAGTAAATATCATATAAGCGTATAGCCTGAAAATGTAATAATATGTGGTAATAAAAAAATAGAACTTTTTCAGATAAGTGAAATGTGTTCCAAATAAATAAATGAAAAAATACTACTTAAATAAAATTCCAGCAAATTAAATTAAATCAAGGCATATCCGAATATTGTGAAAGAAGTCACACAAACCAAAACTGAAATCATTTTCCAAATTATCATTGTCGTTGGACAAAAAGCATAGATCTCATAACAGTAAAGTCTGTTTTTCCGATGATGGGAGAGTCGGGATAAGAATCCTGGCCGGCTATGTTGTGAAAGGATTATGCTAAATATTTTTCCACTCTCCATCCACGAAAATTAAGGCATATCTCTTCAAAAATCTTATATTTTTTTAATCCCTTATGGCTACACCAATAGTGTTATACGTATAGCCAGGACGGGTAGTAAGTGGAATTATGGGTTAATATGTTGCTTTTAAAAAAAAACTATTTCAACTATCACTTCTTAAGATAAAACCATAAAAGACGAAATTTTATCAGGAAAGGTGAGTTCTTCTTTTTCGTTTTAGCAGAGTATTAGAGAAGGGTGCGTTACTTGCTTGAAATACACTATTCCTCCCATGTTTGGTGGCAAGCAACCTAAGAACGCTCTTTACTGGTCCTGTAGACTGGAGGTTGAGAACTAGCCCATATGGTCAGGACGTAGAAGAGACGGGGGAGATTCACTAATTCTGTTGCTTCTTGCAAAGTGTTTCTCTCAAGTTTATCAACTACCTTGCAAATCCTTGGTTGTTTTCAATGTTGGGAGGAAGGGAAGAGGAGGTTAAGATGATGAGTAGCTAACTTTGATTGAAAATCTCCATTTTAGCAACGTATAGCAAATTACACCAACATTTACAAAATGTTTGGTTTTTTAGCAGCATTTTAATATAAGTTTAGGCTAATTGCACTACTTGGAAAGAGATGTATATTGAAGAATTTAAAAGAAATGTACTAACATTTGCTTGGAGGGAGAGTGAAATTACATTTAACAAAAAAACTTCCACAAAACACCCGAATGGTACTAGAACAGGAACATTCTTGTCACCATCAAACAGCAGCTTCACTCACCCCCATGCGACAACGGACTCGGCTTATATAAATAGCTTATACGTAAAAACATGCCTAATCACACCGTTTCCTTGAGGGGTAGGCAAGAAACTGTGCAAATAACTAAAAAAAACAACTCATTACTTAATCCATCTTTATTAATTTTCTCCCCACGACCATAATCATGAATACTCCCTTCGCTTTAACAACATCCATACAGTGAGTTAGGTTTCTCTTTTTCACACATTCATCTACAACATTTAACCACGTCATTATGTGGCCTACCTCTTCCTTTTGATCCACACACTCTACCTTCATATATTTGCTTTGACACTCGATCCAAACTTATCATCTTAACATTCTCAAACCAATGTAACACGCTTCTTTCACATCGACCTATTGGATTTCAAACCGCATTCCTCCAGCAGTTTATTGCATGTTAGTTCAACTTTTTTTCCATGAGTTGACTTTAGTAGATAGATATAAAGTCAATATTTATAGAAATATTTTAGGTAATGTCATACAACTAAAATGTATTCTATTATAGCTATGTAAAAGTACTAATATTTAATCTACGTCTAGAAAATATAAATAAAACGCGGGGATTAAGTATTGTGGTAAAAAATTTTTATTTAAAAAGGATTTATTTTTAAATAATTATTCCAATAGATCAAGATATACTTTAAATTAAATATAAATAAATAAATGAATTGTATATAAATGATTGGGTGCCAACTACCAACCCCTTTTTATTTTCTTAGGTAGGTAGATTTTATTAAATAATTTCCTAATCTATAGTATATTAGTGTAAATATGTTTCCGGCTCAAACGAGTAGTTGGGGACAGTGCATTAAAAATGTTCAGAGATGGCTACTTCTATAAATCATAATAAAACACATATCTACACAGTATCACTTAGAAAGTGTCATACCCACTTTAATGACAGTTAGTGCGGATACTCAACAAAACTAGCAGGAGTGTAAGGAACACAAAACATTTAGAATGGAGTTGACTGTGTGATGAACGTCATACTAATTAATCTTCAAAGTTGAACGTAGATGACGATTAGAGCTAACTTACCGGTTCTAGGAGAGGGAGTATATAAGTTGGTGAGAATTTAGTTGGATAGCTCATGTGAAATACTTCACTAATCAAATATCTCAGACCAATTTAGGGAGCCTTACCTGCCCACTTGGTGTAGCATGTCTGGTACATAAAAAAAAGCTGCACTTTTTGATTGGAATATGTCACTTTCTGTGGTCATAAATGAGGCCAAAAGAGACCTTTTCAGATAGGGAGCCACATTAAAATCCATGCAGGACACCAAAATGGCGACTATTTATGGCCGCAATTCTGGAGTCCTAGAATTGGTTGTATCTCAGCTCCTAATATTTTGATTTTAATTTTTCTTTTTTTTTTCAAAAGCTCTTATCAAGTACATTTTTTATCATATTTACTTTTCCCTAAACCTTAAGGTTTCCTTATAATTAAAAAAATTGCCTTGATTTTAGTGTTCGTCTTGTCATTTTATTTGTGTTTTTTTGTGTTTTCTCTTACATTTGTTTTTATTCTAATATAAAATTATACTCATATAAATCATTTAACCTTATTTTTTGCAGATTAGACTGAATTGAATTATTCTCAAAATGACTTCAAGGCGCCTGCGGCTGGCAAATGTTGACTTTGAATCTCCACTTGAGCTTCGTGTTATAAATTGGTCCAAATGTTACATTTGTAAGAAATCTAGTGATGAAGACTTGATATGCCCAGCCTTACACACTGAAAAAGTACTTCTTGGTGCTGGCTACAGGATGCTTTCGGAAAATTTCACAAAATTTCAGAATCTTGGTGCATTGCCCCATGGTTTTGATGTACAAAAGCAAAATGAGGATGAAGGTATAGAAGGAACATTAAAAAAAAAAGCAAAGGTGCATAAAAAGTAAAAATAAATGGTACGGCGCACCACACAGACTTTCTCTCTCTTTCTATAAACTCGTAAGATTTCTGAACGGAATAATGCACATTGTATCATCACCACTCCACATAAGAACAAACATAAAATAATATACAATGATATATAATCAATGAGAAAAGAGGCGCATCTTTGTCCACCTAAGAGCATTTCAAACTGTTTAATGTCTTCCACAAGGGTCAACACTTCGTATTAAAATTTCGATTTCTGGTTAAAATTTTAACATTTTATAAGGTGTTGCAGATCTTCAAGTCATCGCATTGATATTTAATTATTCATTTATACATTTTGACCAATAAAAAATGTAAATATTGACTATTGAGTCTAAAATGGAGATAGATCATTGCTATGCAAACATTTCTCCTAAGAGATTTAAGGAAAAATAACATACTTTTTTAGATACTTATATTTAATTACTCTATGGCATTGGAGAATTATTGCGTTAAGACTTAAGTAGTATATGTTTACAACTAAAGCTCACAAAATTGTATTAATATATTTGCAAATATCTCAGAAACTGTTGCTTTTATAAAAATATATGTCAAATAAAAGTTTTTTATTTCTAATAGTCCTACAATTTTGCAATGATAAGTTGTTTAGTTTCTCAAATAGTTGTGGAGATACGGAAATTAACGCTTCTGTAAAGTACCCTAAAAATCATTTTCATAGGAAAATGAAAATAGCCAGTTTATTTATAATCTTAATCAACGCCTAGATACGAATTTTAATCAAAATCGTTTGAGCAGATTTTGAGAAAACCAAATTTTTCTCTTTTCGCCCTTCAGTAAACTACCCTTAATTTTAAGTTTTTATAGACACACAGACAGACGGCATTGCAAAGACTATTTTTTAGGGTTCGGGGGGTCATGAGACGTCGACATCCATCAACATTTCAGGTTAGTTTTTTTTTACGGTCGCAATACTTAAACTTTAATGTCCAAAAAGTTAAAAAAATTCATATAATTGCGTATAGATTGAAAGTTATTGATTTTATAAAAATATGTTTCGGATAAAATATTTGTATTATAAATATATATACATATTTGTAATGCTAAGTAATTTCATATCTCAAATAGTTTCGGAGCTATTATAAAAAATGTTAATTAACGCATCAGACCGGAGCCCTTAAAGCCATTTTGCCGAAATATTGAGAGTAGCCATTTTGTTTGGAATATTTATTAATGTTTATAAATGAAATTTAATCAAAATCGTTATAGCCAATTTTGAGAAAATCAACTTTTTCTCTTTTTTCCCTTCAGTAAACTACCCTTAATTTTAGGGGTAGATATCCAATTCCAAAAATCCCTCGGGGGAACCCTATGAAAACCTCAGATATCAAGTTTTAGATCAATCGGTGAAATAGTTTAGGCTCTAGTTGGAGGTACAGACAGACAGACAGACAGACAGATGGAAATTCAAAAACAACTTTTTCGGATTCAGGGAGTCATGAAACGTCAAGATTCATCAAAATCTCGAATTCGATTTTTTTGACGATCACCATACTTTCTCTACCTGTAAAATAGAGAGAAAGTAATAATTAGTATATTTTATGCAATTCCTAGAAGTCGAGGCAGTATATTCTAGAGTGAGAGCTTATCTTCTCAAATATTTGACCACAAAGAAGATCTTTGAAAATAATAAGATAAATTGATAGCAGACTATTATATATCGTACAAAAAACGTAATTTTATATAATTTAACATTATCTCTAAAAGTCTCAATTTTAAGACCCAAAATAACCCT
This sequence comes from Timema bartmani, assembly GCA_902151455.1. Taxonomy (NCBI): domain Eukaryota; kingdom Metazoa; phylum Arthropoda; class Insecta; order Phasmatodea; family Timematidae; genus Timema; species Timema bartmani. The sequence continues at coordinate 9,688 of CABFWB010001025.1, read as the reverse complement.
TTTTTAAAGTTAGGTTTAACATAATCGCAAGTAATGGATCAATCTGTAATATTTCCCAACACCGCTTTCAACCTGTTTGGGATGAATACATTCAGGAATCATTCAAGAAAAATCACCCTCAAGTCACTTGACGGGTACTTGAACTCAGATCTCCCCATTACTAGTATACCAAAACATATGAACCTGACATTTAGTCCACGTCCATTTGGATGGCTTATTTTAAGGAGGAGGTTCTAAGAATGGTAACTTAAAGGAAATTCGAGAAAACGTGGAGATAAGGAACGAAGAACTATATTGAACTGTTTCTCTTCTAATCACACGTGCACTTGGTCAGGATTCCAACCCCAACCTTTTCATCAATGGAAAGCATTTGCATCGCATCTACCGGTACAGTTACAAATAATATTTGAAATATAAAATATAAAAAACACGCACATTACGTTCCACTCTTCTTGGAAGTAAATGTGCGTAATAAATGGCGGAAATGTGAGTTATCGAAGAAACAAAGAGAACATATATATATACATTCGAGCAATAAATTTCGAGTTAAAGGAAAAGTCCTAGTTTCTGGTTCAAAGAATCTTTAGTCACAGAATGTTGCAAGAAAAACGTAAGATAGAGAGAGAGAGATAATACTCTTCGTTCCTTTTTGTGTATCCAATAATATATATCACTGGGCCGCTAGGAAGATTCTTTGTAAAAACAAACACGGATAGAAAGAGACAAAAATGACCAATAATAATAAAAACTATAGGAAAAAGGTTTCAACTTGGCAACAACAGGGCCAAACCAATCGAATGAGATTTATGTCAGACGCGAGAACACCCCCCCAAAAAAGTGTTGCGATGAGAAGAGGGAAGCAATGGCGGAAACAATGGAAGAGAGATTATTGTGCTATTCTACAAGAGTTCTCACTAAAGCGATACGTCACCTCGGATGGAACAGTTTAGTGGAGGTTCTGGTCATCACACGAGTGATGTTTCCGTACTTAGTTCGGTATAAGTAGATACCCTGATTTGTGGTAAATAAAATTATTGGACTTTGTTACATAAAAAGTTAGATTTTGGTATAAAAATTCGGGAAATAAAATATTTCTTTTTGTTCAAGAATTGTTAGAAATTAACTTTTATTTAAGTGTTGTGGTGAAGGTAGTAAAGATATTACGGCTATAATGTGTATTAACCAAACAAACCAAAGATCGGAGGTTAAAATGATATCATTTAAGTAACTTGCACATGCTTTATCTTTTTGACGTGAATACGTCTTTAAATTTGCTACCATACGGGGGAAATCCAAATAACCTAATGATAACAAAAATCGGGGGATACAGTTTGGTGTTGTAGTTTCGAATCTTTCCTCTATATCCAAAATTAAATTATACCACTGGATAGCTAAAGAATCAAAGAATTCATTACGATAAGCGAGAACAGTGACGCATCGCGCGTGGAGGAGGGGGAAGCGCCGCCATTTTGAGGCTATTTTGCTGCGTATCGAGATTTGCAATTAGTATAACTTTTGACTCGGAGAAGCTACAATGTTCGTTTAGGTTTAAACGTATTCACGTACAACACACGGCCGTGTCCATGACACAGCCACACCCCATTTTTTATTATTACTAAAATTATTATTTATTTTTACTTATATGTCTTTGGCCGATATCCTATCCTGCTCAAATATATATTTTACCAATGTTCTTTGGTAGAGGAAATTAAATTTCTTAGACTGAAAGGACTTTTATTGTTTTCTGGAATGTTGTTATTGTTAATTAGCGTATAAATCAACAACATTATTTGCATCTAAAAGGTCAAGTAGTCATTTTTGTGAAAATTTTATTTCGTTTTATTAGGCGCATGTGTTATTTATTAATTCAAAAATGCTATAATGACTTTTAAATATGTTTTAATAGCCGTTTTAATTTTCTAAGTATGTGTAAAAAAAAACACGTGTCGCGAGATCTCAGTTCCTCTTAACAACTACTACCATGAAAACAACCAAATACCATGGCACATGGTCTGAGGCGTCATTCACGCAATAGACTAAACTGCAAATAACAGAGAGATTGGGGTTCAAATCTCAATCGGGTGTACTGAGGGTGTTTTTTCCTAAATGGTTTTCCACACAAATGCGGGTACACCTCCTTTAAATTTGACCTTCCTCAGTCCTGACCATTAGTGTATTTAGTACATATGTGTATCGCCTGAGCAGGTAGTAAAACGCGATGCTAAAAAAAGCTGCCATGGCTATATGCAAAAAAAAAGTTAACTATCACGAATAAAATCTTGTACCTAATAGTGTAGTAGCATATATATTAGATTTTCAGTAAGGTTTAGTTACAAACACATGCGCAGAAAAGATACAAGTATTCTTACGTCATCAAAGTGAAGAAAGCTTTTACTATCGTACAAATAATAGTAAAACAAAATATCTTTGTTTTGTAAAATATTTGAGGGAATTGGTTTTAATGAAATGTATTTTATCAATGTATTCATCATTTATAATACACATTATATTGACTTGTTTTCTAATCGTAGTTAACTTTTATTATGGTCAAAGCCAGACACTGGCAAACTCACGAATTGGCTGGACCTTTCGCACATTTACCAGCTGTTTAAGTCAAATAGCGAAATATTGATCGGGGAAAATTTTAATTCGCGTTCTGACCAACCAAAGTGCGAATAGACCATGACAGCCTGGTAAGTGCTGGCTAGAGGGAGACAACACAATACCGTCCTAACTTAACCTAACCGATGGTGTTAAGGAGTCACCCCTCGGGTGAGGGTAGCCGTGGGGACCAAATGTGGACGGGAACCTCCGCCCCCCCCTCAACTTCCACTCTCACCCTTAGACAGTTGTAAGCTTGGTAATACATAAATAAAATATATGATAGTATTTACCAGACAGGAAATAACCGAAAACCATTCCTGATAAAGAAATTTCATTTATAATAAATTTAGTGCTTTGTCCAGATTCCTACGACCATATCTAGAACTGACTGGATATTGCCCAAACTTCTGGTAAATTATAATATATTTCTTGCTTTGGCCACTAATATCGGTGGCCAAAACTAGATGTGGCCGGTCATTTCGCCAACTGGTTAGACTTCGGGCTTTGACCATGAAATGTAGACAAACAATTTTCTGAGAATAAATGTATTCTTGTTGGCTACTTCGCCAAACTAGAATGGAAACAATGATCATGTGAATGGGCATCGTATATTTGTCTGTAGTTGCTACGATAGATATTTCACGATAGTCGACATAATTCTCTTCTTACATGTTTATCTACTGAATAGAGTTTGAAACCGTCCCAGGCTATGAAGTATACAGCAATAATATGAGTGAAGTGATTATTTTAAAGGAACTACATCAAAGTTTCGTGAGAAATGAAGATGAGAGAACCTGCATCAATCATCATTTGATTTAATGAGTTATTTTTGCAATAGACTGAATTGCTGGAGATTACTTGAAAATTTAAGTCAAACTCGACTCAAAGATTTTTATAAAATTCTAAAAAATTGAGTATATTACTCTGAATTCTCGACCACTTTCTTCAAAAATATAATTTCATAGCAAAGAGAATACTTCAATATTTCCTTTTGTCTAAATAAAAAAAGAATGTACAACTATATTAAATTTATTTAAATACCGGTACTCTAATGTGTGTGATTATAGTTTTTTTTCACAAAATAATTAATAATAAAAAAATATATTCGTACTGATTTATGGTTTATGTAAGGATATATTACAGAAATTCAACTTGAAATATTTAGTTTAAAAATAATGCTCTATACTAACTCTAACTAGAATTAAAACTCATACCGTATAGTTTTTACAAGTGTGTACATATTTGTTACTGCGTGACCGCATCTGTTTTTGGGATCCAATAACAATGCTCAAACTTCCTTGATCAATACGTTCACGAGAGCCATGTGTGGTTTCCAACATCCTTCCCCTCGCTACCGTAAAACTAACACAGACATACGACCTATCCTCCCCACCGGCCGTTAATTCGTCACCGTCAACGAAGAAACCAACATTTCACCAATGATACATGTTTATGACATGCAGGAAATAAACACTAAGACCTTCAGCTTATTAGACATTCACGCTACCGTCTGAGCTAAGGCGTATAGCTAACCACACACTTATCAATTCTATACTATTCAGGGTGTCCTCAAATTCAATTGCCAAATTTAACTACAATTTTTGTATCTCAAAATAGTAATAAAATTCCATACAAATATAGGTTCTGAAATGCTCACTTTTTGAGAAACCACACAAGGAAACGTCTTAAAAAATTAAAATTGGGGTTAAAATAATATAAACACTGAATGATAAAAAAGCAATGTTGTTATTAAAAGCAAAAATAAAATTAATCAGCCATGGAAAAATACTAAACGCTGATATGTAAATTCCTGTGATAACAAATACTTATTAATCACAGCCATTTCCATAAGACACAGCTTTTTTGTCTGAATTTTTTATTTTAGTAATATTCATTATATTTGTAGTAAGGAGAAATATGAAATTATATTATAAGGAAAGCACTAAAATGGTACATTTACTTGCATTGATATGGAAAACTTATTATTTTGGTCAATTAAATCAAGATAAAAATAAGAAAAATAACGTGCAAAATGGTTGTTTATTAAAAAAAAATCACTCAATTTACTATGAATTATAAAGTCAATTAAAACAGAAACAACATCACTTCTAAAAATTCACCAGTATGATTATTACAATAATATTATTATTCTGGAATTATTAAATTAACAGATAAACAATAAAATAATAATAGTCTGTGATGATTAAAATATTTTAAGTAGTAGCAGGATATAAGATTGGCTGATGAGCAAATTGACTAGTGGATAAATTGGAAATTTGACTATATTGTATTTATTAATAGCTTAAAAATGTCAACAAATACAGTTAATAAATCTTAATAACTCTGACATAAAATATTTTAAAGTCTATATGAAAGGTATGACCTATCAAATAAGAATATTTATACAAATTAATAGGTAAATTGTTATGCCATTAATAATGAACTTATTATTTGAATTAATTATATATACTAGTCAATTGTTTGAAAAACAAGTTAACAAGGAAAGCGTGTTCTGTAATAATAAAAATATTGTAAGCAGTGACATTTATAAAAAAACTGATAGAAAGGTTAATTAGTTTGACTAGATTGTTATTGATGTACCTTACACATGTGAACAAAGACAATTAACAGTAGGATACATAAAATATCAACATGAAACATTAAAATTAAAAACTATGACATATTAAGTTACTTCTTTAACAAAATTATGAAATTAAGTACTAACGATCTATTGGTAGTGAACTTGTTATTCGAGTCAATTGTGTATATAATTTTGCCTGTTTTGAATATCGCAATAATAAATTATTTAGGAGATTTAATTAAATATCAATGGATGTGTGTCATCCAGGTTATACTTGTACTTTGTTTTGATTCGTTGCGAGTACAGTATAATATAAATAAGTGCAAGTTGATTAATATGAAATAATTTTAGCATAAGTATAAATTAATTCTTAAAAGCTTAGAATAAAGTGACGTCCCTTTTCTGTTTGGTTTTAATTCCTCTCCTTGACATGACGACATGTTTCGGCGACTACGTCCATCTTCAGGTCTGAGACAAAACCAGTGCAAAAATAATAAATATTTATGTTATGATAAAGAAACATTCTAAATAGCTTCCGATAATGAATAAAACTAGCAGGAATTATTACGATGTAAAGATATATTAAATAAAAACTGACATCTGATAGGTTGAATAACTTATTAAAATTGTAAGATTGCAAGTTATATGTTTACTAAGTTAATAAACTATCAAGCTAACCGTCAAATTGGGACTAGTCTAGTAGAGTCCCAATTTAAATTTAATATTTAGGTAAAACACCTAAACTATCAAGCTTGCTTTCAAATTTTAAAAACGTTTTCTTACTTAATATGACAAATTACCCATTTTGAAATCAATCTTCAAGGTCAATATAAAAAATTTCAAATTTTCTATAATTTCCCATAAGCTACCGTTATGTTCAATTATTCCATACAAATAAACATATATTGTTTTTGATGATGTAAAATGCTCCCCCAACACCAATTTTAAACAAATTTGTTAGAGCTTTTTTCAAATAAATTATACGACACTTTTGTGAAAATTTTCTTATAATATAAAGTATTAAAAGCTTAGAAAAAAATTTCAAAATTAAGTTATTTGAAAGCTAACATCAAATAATTTATATTTGTAAAAATAAAACATATTCTTATTTACGATGAAAATATATCTTTTGATAGGTACCAATTTTATACTTAATCACAGACCTATTTTCTAGCCATTAATTTTTTTTTAAATATTATCAAAAGTTAACCGTCTTTGAATTAATTTATTTCAGAAAAATCAACAAACACTATTTATTATCATGTAAGATAGACTATAGATACCAATTTTGAGCCAAATCGCTAATTTATTTAGATCTTTTGATTGGAAGTCAAATCTATTTAATATATTAATTATGTTAATAACCATCCACCTCATAACTATAAATAAATATACAGAAATAGTCATACATCTACAAAGTGTCAATATCATGCAGCAGTGTAGTAGTTGGATGAGAAGTAGAATAAGAAATGTCGAACTAAGCAATTTAAAATAAATGTAGTTAAGATAGTTATATGAATTCCATGAAATCCGGTCGCTATGGCTTTAATTCTTAAAATACTCGTACATCTAAAAACATCAGTTGCCAGTAAGCTACCCTTAAGCGAATTTTCTCCCGAAACACATGTATACAGTTTTGTTTGGAATGTCAAGTTTTCCCCAGATATACATTTTAAACCAAATGATTAGAACAATTTTCAAAATGTCTCAAATGTTTGGAATACACTCATCAGTAAACTATAATTTTACCCAAAATACGAGTATACAGTGTTATATGTCAGGTAAAACTCTCCATGGATATCGTTTTTAAATAAAATCTTAGTAGCATTTTTTGAAAAATTATGAATTAAAAAACTAATCAGTAAACTACCCTTAATTTGAGGGCAGTGATAGAATTTTTTTTTTTAAATGAAGTATTTCCCTATAACATCTAAATATAAGGTTTGAACAAAATCCATCAAACAGTTTCATATTTGTGGCCAGACAAACAGACACAAAGAAGTAACACATTTTTATACAATCCACGCTTTTGGACTAGGACACATATCCAATGTAATGATTCACTATAATCTTGAGGTTGAACATTTTCTGTTTTCTTGATATGCGAAAGTAATAAATATAACATAGCTAAGCAATTGCTAAGAAATAGGTTTTATAAAATCACGGTGATGAGAAATAAATACTCTCTAGTACTTCCAAGCTTGATCAAATATTCATCCTCTAGAAACAACATTCACCTGACATTCATCCTCTAGAAACAACATTCACCTGACATTCATCCTCTAGAAACAACATTCACCTGACTTCTGTTTGTTATTTTATACGATATCAACGTATTGTTACCCTTTCAAGCAATTTGTATGTTGACACTTATGTGGCATGATTGAGGAAGGGAGAATGTAGATAACGTGTACACGCAGCTGCATGGAGGGAGAGAGGGAAACCAAAAAACATTCAAGGGGGGGATGAAAGGTAGCAAGAGCTAAGATCAGGATTTTTGGAAGTTTTTTTCCATGACAAAACTTTTTTTTATTTGCCAAAATTAATAAAATATTTTATTAGTAGATATATTTGGTTTAATTTTATACATATTGTAATCTAAACAGTTCTTGAATATTTGTATAAGCATTGTTTAGTTTAAAATTAAACTAATAAAACAAATTTTTATCCATTTTGGCCAAATAAAGTTTTTTTTTCATAAGAAATGAAAAAAAAGGACCTTAAAACGCGTTTAAAAAAAATGAGATCCCAACATCGACCTCTTTGTCACTGGCAAACCAGACACGATGGGACTGACGTCCTTGTCCACGTGTTCACACATGAGAGTGAAGTGATCCTTAGTTGGTTGTTTAGATTTATCCTAGATGGATTCACGAAACAGCAAACCTCCCCCATTTTTATTTGGAGCCTTTATTCTTCCAGTATTTCTGGTGACTCCTCATCACAGAATGTCTGCGGTCATCTTTCTTTTCCTCTTATGAGGGTGTTTTCCTTTTACTTTAACCCCGACCTCCTTTGACATTCCACTCTTTCTCTTTAATCTTATTTTCTTTCATACAGCCTGTATGTTTGTCTCTAACTCACCCCTTTTCGTCGCATACCCCCGAGTCCCTGTTGTTGAGATCCTCTTTGTGCCTCTTCCCTCTTACAACCTCTTAGAAATAATTAGATGGTGAAAACCATGGCGGCTTGTTTTGAGTATATCAGCTTTGTAAATTATACGGATCTGTGACAATGTTCATCCAGACGCAGAGATCCACTTATACAACTTTTATTTTTATAGGGGGGAAAAAACTTTTGCGTTTAATCTTTGTGTAAGTCACCTTGGAGTAGCCCCACGTAAATTCTAAAATAACTGACACATTTAAACCCCATTTTAAACATGTATGACACTACTTTCTTCGAGCTAAGAAGCCAGCAATGTCTTCTAGTATGCTTTTAATGACAGTTTTAGATAGCTGAATCTTCTAACAAAATCTGGGGCCTCTGAGTTTAAGTACCTGCGTCGGTGAGAACACGGACTAAATGTCAAGCTCATCTAGTGTAGTTTACCGATTGTGTGGAGGCTTAAACCCCGGACAGAGGTAATGAGGGTGATTGCATCTAAATGGTTCACGACTCTTTATTCACGCAAATGCCAGTACTATATATTTGAAATCTAGCTTAGTTTTCCCTACACCAGAAATATAATTAAATATGAAGTAATGAATAGTTAAAAAGTGGAGAAAAACCAAGAAAATGAAATATATTAGATTATAAATATGATTTTTATTTCAATAAAAGTGTAGGATTTAAATTAATCTCAACGATACTATATCCATACAAATGTGGTTAATTTCTCGTGATTAAAAGAAAGTATAAATCACTAAGCTTTAACTATAAAACAATATTTCATCGCCTAAAATAAGCGCCAAGCATTGACAAAAAAAGTTTTTAAATTGAAATACAAGACTTCATAAGTGAGTATTTTATTTTAGTTTTAAAAAAGTATTCTAAAACAACTCTGTAAACAGAAAACTTCCTTTGAGACACATTTTCTATAAACATATTCTATCCTAGTGGTCCATAATAACTTTACAGCTTACATTTTCTTTGTTAATATTTATGATATTAAAATATTGTATTTTATATAGATAAACAACCAAAGAAGAAACAAAACTTTAGATTTATACACATTTCTTTTAAATAAAAAGTAGGCCATGGTGTAGAAAAAAATTAATTCAAACGTATTTAGCCAAACTCTTTGGGTCATATTCATAGTCAGACCTAGTGCGCCTCAAGTGCGTCTCAAAATCAAATATAAGATGACATCTACCGTAACTCAAATGGAATGGGATAGTTTCACATACGAAACTGGCCCATTCCATTCAGGTATAGGTAGGCTTCCCAGATATCTGAAATGTTCAACCGGGATACCGGAATGCAAAATTTAAACATTTTATTTCTTGCATGTTAATATTTATATATAAGTAACTTAAGTAAGAAGAAACGCGTTTAATGAGG